>JASAOL010000562.1:0-157738 GCA_030849045.1 Wallacemonas rigidus
CTCGTCACGTTGACTCACACCAGCATCTGTGCCCCGCTATCGTCACAGGCGCCAGCAGGCGTGATGATTTGACCGATCGTCACGCCTGTATGGTTGTGATAACACGGGTGTGAGTCAGCAAAGCAATGAAAGCGAGCTGCGCATGACTCCATGCTGGATGACACAGTTCGCGCTAGCATCCGCCATGGACCTCAGTGATGATCGGTCGCTTTGTTGGCGCAGGGTGCCTCGCGCCCAGAAGGCCGGGTCCTTGCCCCCTGCCCCACGCCCGAGCCCGCCTCCGCCCCGCCGCAGCCCCGCTGCCCGGCTCGGCAGCCGCGCAAAAGGCGTCCGCGCGGGAGGAGAGCGGGTGGAAACGGGCGACGCCTGGCGGGCGGAGGAGGGCCAGCGGGACAGGGCGCGGGAACCAAAACGCGAGCCAGCACCGGCAGACTGGATGGAAGGAGGGCACCCGCGCCCCCACACCCTTGTTTAATGCCGACCGCCGTTTTCGTCGCGGCAGACCTCCGAGAGGCGGCGGAAGCAGCACAGTGCGCAGCCAGCACGGGCGCCGGAGAGAAACGACAAGTATGGATCAAAACATGCCACCAGTCAAAGCGGCAGATAGACTACGTGATACGATAGTTTTCGTGACGTTCGAGCATCTGTGCGAGTAGTCGAGTAGAAGAAGTGGACGCAAGCTACGCGCCTACGGGAAGGGGAGAAGGGAAGGAGGGCCAAAGCGGTGAAAGGAAAATGGTACAAGCTTGACGCAGAGTGAGTCCATCACTGAGGTTGAACAGGAACTTCGGTGAGAGTGTGCACTCGTCACCTGCGCTGCTTCCTCGATTCTCCCATGTGTGCTTCTACGTGTTGTTCAGAAGAACCCCTGGCAATAGCATCGGTAGTGAAAAAACAGGGGGAGGCACAAGCAGAGGAACAGCGAGCTTTGGAGACTACTGGTAAGCCTTTCCTCTATCCACCTCCGCGAACGATGATACACAAACGGTGGTAGGGGTGCGCGTGTAAACCACTACGTGTGAGTGTCTGCTGATGTGCACCGACAGAACACATCTTCCCCTTTTTATTGACGCGTTTTTTTTTCCCTTTTAAAACCCGCGCTTCTGCGGACAAACAAGCACAACAACAACAACAACAAAAGCGACAACGCGGTGCAGACAGAGACACATGCAGCCTTTCTTCACTTTTTCATCTTTTACGTCTTTACGCGACGGAACTTCATGATCTTCGCACGGCGGGCCTCGACCTGCTTTTCGTGGGCCTTGGTACGTATTCCCATCAGCTTGAACTTCCTCGATTTCTGCAGGCGCTGGCGGTACTTCTTACGTGCCTCGAAGTACTTCTTCATGTCGTACACCTTGCTCTTCTTACCCACGGTGGTTGGCTTAGCGCTCTTCGCGTCTTCCACATCAGCCTGCGACACCAGCTGCGTTTGGGCAAACTCATCGCGGAAGTACGAGTACAGCGGCGGCGACAGAAGCTGGCATTCGTCCGCGGACAGCTTAGACAGGTCTTCCGACTCATCAGGGATGAACGTGGGGAACGCAGGTAAACCTCGGTGCTCGTTCCAGAGCGTGTACCCTTTCGTGTTGATCGTGTCGCTGAACTTGACGTATGTGCCGACGTCCGCATCGAGCAGCGTGGGCAAGTACACGAGGGCGTTCTTGTAGTCGATCCGCCAGATGGGCACACCCTGGTACGTTTCAACCGAGGCGCCCGTCTGACCAGCCATGCGATGGCCAGGATAAATGCGCTTCTGGCCCTCCGCGCCCATGCAGCCAGGCCGACGCTGCCACTTGGAGTCACCAAGCCAGACATAGCCACCATCGAAGCCGTGGCGGAACATGACGCCCTGGTAACCGTAGTCCGTGTTCTGGAACGAAATTGTCACCTCCTGCCCGGGCTTGAAGTGACGGACGTCGAGTTTCGTGCCCACTGGCGCATAGGCATCTGGGGTGATGGAGAAGCCAGCCGTCACATGCTTCACTGGCACGCCGGCGGCCTTGTAGAAGGCGGTCACATGCGGCTTGTGGAACTCCACCGGGACATTCATGGCGCCTACGTAGACCTTGTGCGTGCCCGACTCGCCGTGGCGCGAGCTGTGCTTCACAATTTGATTGTCGGGGAACCAGAAGGCTGTGCAGTCAAACTGGTTGCCAAGATCGTCGTAGTCCTTGCACGTGAACGCCTTGATACCAATCATACCGAAGCGGACGCTATAGAACATGTTGAACTCGCCAAACGGTGGTGGATTATCCCACGCGCGGGTATCCTGATACAGCTCAGGGAACTTCTCGCGCAGCCGAATGAAGGCGTCGTACTTGTCTTCGCGAATAGCATCGTACGTCGTGAGGAGCTGCTCGGGTTGCCACTCGCGCGGATTCTCGGGAATTTTCGGGTAGAGGCTCATCTGGTCACCATGATCAAACAAGTAAGGATAGTAACAGTGGTACATATCACGGTCTTTTTCCTGCATAAGCGAGGGATAGCACCGATGCCAGTCTGTGCGGATGCGGCGGTCGCCGGGGCCTCCACCCGTTCGATGCCGCAGGTGCAACCGCAGCGCGCCGAAAGCAGCATTGCCACCGAGAGCGACAGCGCCGCGACAGCGGAGAAACGGAAGCATGATGACAGCCAGTGGCGACTAAAGAGAGCGGCCGTGCGGAAGAGGAGCGATCGCACTCCAAGGCAAGACACGCAAACACAAACTACCGCGCAAGACACTCACGACAGTAGTCGGACACAAACGGGATCCACTGTATCGTAAAAAAAAAAAAAAGAGAGAGAGAGAAAGAGACAAAGGAGGGGGTCGTTGGTGAAGGTGAGAATAGAGAGAGAATGCACAGATGTGTGAGCAGGAAACGGCAGACCAGCCGTCATTTTTCAGTCACTAGCGGGTGTCTGAAACGGATGAGGCAACCGCGACCGTATCGTCTCGTCCACACAGATTGCATGTATCAGCGCAGTTCATTTTGGCTGACGCGGCGAAACGCATAGAAGGGCGGTCGCAGACGCTGCGCTTTCTGTCGAAGCAAGGTGGGGAGAAAAAGGAGGAGGAGCTGCATCGCGGGAGAGAAGAGGGTACACAGGTACGGGCGCACCACAGTGTGACGGGACTTCGCGAGGACTTTTTGGTAGTGATCAACCCGTTGTGGTCATTGGCTTTTGGAAGAAAAAGCTCCGATCGTGGCGAGCGTGCTCACCCTTTCAAACACAAACACGACTCGCACAACAACGAGCACACAGCCCGGTCTAAACCACAGCCAACATGACAAGAGGACGTGCAAGTACAAGCAGAAGAAATGCGTAGTGATGAGGACGTCAACGACCGCAACAGCCGACAGGGCCATATAGTGCCGAACGGATCCCACCGTTTTTTTCCTTTTCTGCCCATTGAGCAACCCTTCTCGCGACACAAAGACGCGTACTGACACTCACTTCTTCGGGGGACGACCATACGGATCGTACTCGCTAGTAATCTCGAACAGACGCTTCTCCAGCGCCTCGCGATACGCATGCTGTGGTTCCATCAGGGAAAATAAGTAGCGCAGCGTGCAGTGGTCACGGTAAAAACGTGTGTTGAGCACGGCAGACTGCGGAATGTCCGCACGCAGTTGCTGCACCTCGAATGGCGCGTGCTTGTACCAGCGATGGGGGAACGTGCGCCACGTCGCGCGCTCAATCGGTCGCTTGTAGCGCTGGATGCCGTCACTGCGATTGTCGCGGTAGCTCTTCCCAGCACTTTCAATGAGGCGGTCCAGCACGGGCTTGTTGAGGAGAAGAAGAAGTTTTTCGCCCCACTGAAGAAAGAGTTGCGTCGCCTCCTTGAAGTCTTGTTCACTGGCAAACATGTTTTTGCTTTCGATTGTGCGGTCGTGATGACCGTGGAGCAGACGGCGCTGGCGCTCTGGCTTCGGCTCGCGGAAGCTACGTTTTGTGCGGCCCTGAAACAGCACCGTGGTCCCTTCAGGGTCAGCGCGACGAAGGTACGCAATCATGGCGTAGCACAAGTCGTGCACTTCCTGCGAGGCAGCCTCCAATTCATCAAAGTCCTCGGCATCAAACGCTTCTTCGCGTACTTCAGTCGACGGTAGGTCGTGCGAGTGGGCGCCATCGTCTTCAGCGTTCGAGGCGTGTGCGTCCACCGTCAGCGCCGCAGCACTGTCTTGCTCATGCGCACTCTGAGAAGCGTGCCGCTGCGCCGTGGTAATCATGTGGCCAAGAGCGGGTTGTACGGGGTACACTGTCGCTGCACAGACAAGACGCCACGTAGCGGCGTTCCACGCGGTGCGAGCCAACGCACCACCGTATCGCCGCATCGCAAAGCAATTTATAGAACAAAAGCGGGAATACACAACAAATAATACTCCTGTCAGTCCGTGTCGACAGAGCATCATCGGGCACGAGCAAGGAGGGTGGAGACAGGGAGAGGAGAGTGTGGACGAGAAGGGGAAACCGGAAAGAGAAAAAGAACCTTACATGATGAACTCATGTCGTTGGTGTTTGCGCCTCTAGTGGTCGTTCATAATATTTCTAGTTTGATAACATCCAAAATGTTGACCGCGTTCTCGGAGGCTCTGACACGAAACGAAGAATTGAAGTGGAAAAGCAGTGAAACACGGGGGGACACCAGTTAGCACCGCTTCACACATCCTCGTCTTCTTTTTGCATCTGTGATTCCTTTTTGTTTGTTTGTTTCGTTGTGGATCAATGCGTCTGCACAACATCCATGAGAAGGCGCGCTGAGGCGCGCTCCACGGGCAAGACAAGGTGACACACACCGTTCTTCACCGCAAGGCAAAGCCACAGGGGAGAGCTAAGACACGACCAATGATACTTCATCTGCTGCCACTGCTCTGCAGCAACGTCAACCGCGAGGCGCGTGTCTCCCGCAACGCCGAACAAGTCGCAGCGCAAACGAGCAGGTGGAGTGGGTGGCCCCGTGCGCGGGGACGCCAACCACCGTAGGTCACTGTACGCAAAGCACGGAGCCATGTGTGGCTGAAGCACTTCCACGAGCATCTGCCATTCGGGAGGGAGAGCTGCATATCTGCTCGCCTCGTCTCGCGTGCCGTGCGTGAGAAAGACGAGGCGCCAGCGACTAGCTCCACTGTCGGTACCGTGCGGATGAGCGTCCAATGAGCGCTGAAGTGCATTCAAGAATGGGAACGCGCGTGCCGTGAGGTCTGCGGACAGCCACGTGGACGATGACGCTGCACCATAGCGGCGGAGTATCACTGCCCGTAGGGCGTGCTGCCACACTTGATAGGTAAACAGCTCGTCTCCGTCGCAGGCGGAATAGTGGGCGCACAGCAAGTCGGCAACACTCAGGAGGCTTGACCAGTATCGCCCCGCGTCGACACCGATGCTAAAAGCAGTGAACTCGCAGCGCGGGTCGGCTGGTGTAGATTGCCGTGACTGCGTCGACTTGGATCTGCGCTTCACCGCAGGTGCCTCTGCGCCTCTGCCGCAACGCCGTGGAAGCAGCGAACGTTCGAGGTGACAAGTGATGAGGTGATCGGGCGTATCGACGTCCCGGTCCCCGTCGCGACCACTCGTGCGCCGGCAAAGAGGCACGTCGGTAAAGAACAGGTGGCGCTCATCCAGCTGCAACATATGCACGTGGTGCGCGACACGGGAAAGCGTCTGCTGAGAAAACAATTGCGACGCCTCACGCGGCGCGGCTTTCTCAAATAGGTATTCCCACCCCGCGGCAAGTCTCCCGTCTGCGAGGTGCAGGTATCGCCCGTCAGTCGCCAAGGCCCTCTCGAGGTGCAGCGGCAGCGGTCGGTCGTCCGCTGCCACAGCCGTTTCCGTGAGCCTGCGGGCCGCTTCCCACCGCTGCCCAACAGTCTTGCCGAGCCACCAGACATGCCTGTGCACATGGAGGACGATCCAGGCATCCTCTATGCTCGCAGGCGCACCGGCCGCCCCGACTCGACGTTGGACAGCACGCAGTAGACTGTGCAGCTGTGTGTGGTGAGCAGACCGGAGAGTGCTGCCAGAGATGGAGGAAGCTGGACGCCAGACCGAATGGCGATGCACGTTGCCCTCACTGAATACTTTGGACGCAGCCTCTTGTACGTCAGCTGCCAGCAACAGCAAGTGTACTCGACGAGAATGGGCAAGCATCGCGAAATGGTGGATGTACACAGAGGGCAGATATGCGCCATGACCGTGATGAAACCAGCCAGCCGCCACGCCACCGGAAGTGGGTAAGAACACGGCGTCAAGCAGCCACGACGACGATGGCAGCACCCATCGCTCACTCTGGTCCTCCACGCTACGCGCGCTTCCCCAGAACGCGTCTGCGGCGAGATCAGAGATCACTGACTGCACGCCGCGCGACGACGGCACGTCTGTTCCCTGCGTCAAGAGGTCCGTCAGCTGAACAAATTCGTCCACGGCTGGCATGTCCAGAGACGTGACAGCAACCGTGCAGTCCGCAGCAGTACTGCCGTGTTCACTAGCGTACACGAACCGCACGACGCGGTACCCGCGATCAAAAGCAACTGCGCTCGAGCAACAAGCGGTTCGGACGAGTTGCGTTAACCGTGGGAGCATAAGAACATGGTTCCTACATATAAAAAAAAAATGAATAAATAAAATGTGTCGACAACAGCGACGAAATGCACGACGACCAACTGCAACTACTGTACACTGAGAACGTCAGGTAGGAAGAGGTAGTGAGAGCGACGACAACGAGAGACCAGTTCGAAGGTGCGCAGGGCTGATCGCGGTGCTCTTCAGTCATGGCAAGCCGGACAGAGACTATCGGATAGAGACAGAGAGAGCACCAAACGATGAAAACAGACCAGCCTCTTGCCAGGGAAAGATACGCCACGCGACGGCAAGGCACATCCACGGGGTACACAATGTTTTTTTTTTTCCCTGCTGGTTCACCCAAAGGCATACGACAAGCACAACCCCACGGTGTGTGTGTGTACGTGTGGCCTACCTGTTCGGATGCCCTGTGTGGAGGGCGACCACACGAGTGGTAAATACTCTGTTGTTGTCGCTCGGAATCCACTTGTTTCTGTGTTCACTTGGGGTGTCAAGTAGTGGTTTGCCTTATCATGTCACTGTTAGTTACGCCGCCCATGTACAACGAGACGAGAGCGTAGAAATAGCCAACCAGACGCGTCAACAGAGAGAAGGAAGAATAAGACATCAAGCTGTGGTCACCTACCGCTTCTGTTTTCACACGACTGACGGTGCTGGCTCCTCTTCTTGTGTTCCTTTCTGAGTTCCAAATCTCGTCGGCGCTTGGCATCGCCGGCATTTTTGCAGTCACGGTTTGTGCTCAACAGCATTACACTCGCCACAGTAAAAATAAGTAGAGGAAAAGTCGGTCAGCTCAGTGTCGTAGCGCATTCGCCCCACAGTGGGGCTACGACATAGGGACGCGCGCCGGTCACTTGTGGGCCTCCGCGGCCGCTTTAGCAGGTCCCATCAGACGGACGGACGTGAACTTGTCAACATCATCTTGGGTCAGCTTCTTGCGCGCCTCCTGGTGAGCTGCGGTGATGTCGGTCATAATCTTGATGAGGATGCTCTTGACCTCACCGGAAAGCAGGCGACCGAGCATGTACTCGCGCTGAATACGCTCAAGTTCCTCATCATCTTCCATAAAGAAGCGGAGCCACTGCATCGGCACGTCGACGCGCGTATTCGCACCGAACAGCAACTGCTCCTCCTTCGTCGCACCACCGCCACTGAAGGCGTGCTTGTTGATCTTGTCCTTAATCATCTTGGGCGTGTCCGTGAGTGTCACCGCCACACCAGTCGACGAGCTCATCTTACCCTTCGCCCCGGTGAGGCCTGGGAAGAATTTGGCGTGGATCAGCGCGGGCTTCAGGTAGCCCAGGCGCGGTGCCACATCGCGGGTAAGACGGAAGTAGGGATCTTGATCAATAGCCTGCGGAATGAGGCAGAGAACGTTGCCTTTCTGTGCGGGGAAAATGTGCGGGAAGCACACAGAGAAAGAAGGGGCTGCCTGGACAGCTGGGAACATCCAGCGACCGCAGTTGTCCTCCATCTTGAAACCAAATGTGCCACGCACCTGACTGGCTGTGTAGGCCTTCTCAATCCGGCTGACCACGCGGTACATGGAACCAATATACTCAAAGTCGCTGAAGATGAAGGTCAGTGCGGGGTCAAACCCGAGCGCGATAATATCCTTCGTGTTCTCCTTGGTCATCTTCTCCACCTGCTCAATGGTCAGATCCTTGAAGAAGAATTTTTCGTCATCGGTCATTTGGATGACTAACGGCACCTGAAACGTGTCCTGTAGCCACTTGGTGAAGAGGAACGGTAGGAGGTGCCCCGCATGCATGGACTCACTACTCGGGCCACGGCCCGTGTAAAGGAAGAAGGGCTGGCCCTTCTCGTACATGTCCAGAACAAGATTCAAGTCGCGGTGCGAGAAGAAGATACCGCGACGGAGGAAGCGATGAGGCTTCTTACCCGTCAGTCGCTCCATGCGCTCGAGAACAGCGGCATCCACGGGCTGGCAGCCGAACTCCTTGAGCAGCTTGTCGTAGTTCACGTCGCCCTCCACCGTCCAGGGGGTGACCACGCCGTCTTGCGGTGACGCACTGTTCGCCGTCGTCTCAGGATTCATCTACACGGAATGGGTCAAGTATCGACTACAGCGGAAAGAAAGCGTCGGGCCCAAGAAGAGTGGGAGGGGGGAAGGAAGGTGAGCGAGTGAGCGCCACGACAGGTGAATCGCAATGAAACAGCGCCGGAACGTCATGCAAAGCCATCGAAATATGGTTCCTGACTGTTTGCCTCGCTTTGAGATGCCGCTGATTCTTAAATGGGGAAACGCGAAAACCTACAAATTCAACATCCGACGTGGGCGCCCCAAGGCGCACGGCCCGGCCTACACACACACACACTGGTGCGGAGCTAGCGAAAGGGTCGCACAAGGGACCGCCGTTCAACTCGAGCGCCCCGTGGTGCAGCGTTGGTGAGCAGGGAGAGACGGCGAAATAGTCCCTGTGCTCGTACGTTTCAAGTTTTGTTTCAAGGGACAAGGAAAGGAGAAAGGCAAACAAGACACACACACACATGTCGCACATACACGAGCGTTGATCAAGAGGTCACGCCGTGACTGATGGATCCACAAAAGCAAAAAAAAAAGAAGAAGGAAAAGGCGGTGATTATAAAGAGCTGACTTAACGATCACAGCAAAGAAAACGGACTCGATGATCGCCAATTGACGCTAGCTCGACAGCAAAAGAAGTGCGGCGACCGCAAGCACCACCAGCACGATGATGAGTAAATACTTGTTGCGGGGTGACGATTCCTGATACTGATAAGCGCGGCGGAGTTGCTGATTCGCGTTGCGCGTGGCACGCTCAGCTGCGGACACATTGCCGTCGATCATTTCGAGCTGTGTGCCCTGCTCGCTGACCATCTCGTTGATGTGCTGAAAAATCTCGTTGATATCACGGACATTGTCTGCGATCTCCTGCGTCTCGCGGATGCGCTCCTGCATAATTTCTTGGTAAATGTCATCTTCAACGACAACGCGTTCCGACGTCTGCTCTTGTTGTAGCAGCCCTTGTCGCTCTGCCGCGTCATCGTCATCGCTGTCCTCATTAAACGCCTGATTCGCGCGGCTGTTCATCTTGCCGCGCGACGTCTCCTCGACGGAAATACACTTTTTATAGAAGTTATCGCATGCCGACTGATATTCACGGAGCGCGCTGTTTGCTTCTGTCATGAGCTTCACACCCTCCGTGTTCAGGGCACTATTGAGTTGCATGTAGCGCTCAATGAGCTTCAGCTCATCTTGCAAGGCGCGCACCTCGGAGCTGTTGGCTGTGCTAGTCGTATCCTTGACACGTTCGCGCTCTCGATTCACATCGCGCATGGTAAGCAGCTTATTTGTGCTTCGGCGAATAGCTGCCGTCTTGCGCTCGAGCCCTCGGAGCGAGGTGGCCAGCTGATCGCAGACACGCTGCCAGCTAGGATCACTCATTGTGTAGGGTGGAAAGGACAACAAGGCCGCCGATAGGCCTGTCAGGAGACCAGCTGCCGTCGGAGAGGAAGAAAAAAAGAAGATGACGGGCGTCGCACAGACTGGAGATAATAGACGAGGCGGGGGAAGGAGCAGATGGAAGGCAGTGCGATTCTGTGAGCGAGGATGAATAGTGGTGAGAGCCGGTGACAGCGCGTCTATTTCCGTTGCGGCCGCCATGCCACATCGGCAAATAGGAAGATGGATGAGCAAGCGTGGGCCAACCATGAGAGTGAGTGCGTGTTTCACGTGTGTACCAAGCTGAAAAAGCACTAAATGAAAAACAATCGTGCACATCATAACATGGCAAACAAAGGATTGAGGGCGAGCAGACGACTGCGTCAGGAAGACGGAATCGCAAGTTGGCATTCGTAGTACGAGATGTTACACCCGTTGTCCACGAACGCGATGTACAGGCACAGTTGATCGCCTGCTCGTACAACGTGAGCACGGCAGAGTGCCTCTACATCCGCCACGGCAGTTGCGAATGATGAGGTCACCTTCACGTGCTCAGATGCTTCAACACAGAGGAAGCACTTGGTTGTGGGCACACTGTGACCCATAGAAAGGCAGGAAGACGCGGCAACAATGAGCTGATGGTCGGGGAGGGAGGTTATGCGTGTTGTCCACGCTGGGAGTCGGTCGGCAACATCAGCGCGCACGCACTCCGCGAGTTCGCCGGAATGCATCGTGTGGATCGAGAGTGGTGTGAATAAAGTCTTGACGTGACACAGCGGAGAGTATGAAATGAATCAACGTACACAGGAGTCAAGGAGAGAGAGAGAGGGAGGGAGGAGGCATATTCACGTGCAGTGGTGTGTCTGTTGCAATACCGTTTCCCTTTCTCTCACTGCTCGCACGGACTACTTTACCGGCCCCCACATCAAGCTGAGCAAACCAGATAAAAGTCAAGGTAGGTCGGTTTTCGTAGAGTCTGGTGCCTCTTTCCGCTCTCTAGCTGTGTTCGGTCGCGCGTAGGACCGCGGTAAGCAACACCTCGCAGCAGAGAAACACGTGTTCAGATACAGAGAGACCAACCCTTCCCAAGATGCAGAAAACAATGCGGCGCAGCGCATTAAAGAGAGTCTGGTGTCGTCGACGCACGCGATGGAGCGTGGTGAGAATCGGGAGTGGCCTCATGCGAGACGACCACATCGTTGTGTGTCCGTCTGTATGTCTGTGTGTGTGTGTGTGGCAAATGTGGGTGTTTCAGAAAAAGTAAAGTTTCACTCTAAATCACATCAGTGCATGTAGGGATACGCTGCGCGGCAGATAAAAGGTAAGGGGCGAAGAAGAAAGAGACACGCGAGCATCAGTGGGTGGCACTCGACATGGCGGCGAGCCGTTTCTGGTAGCTTTGCGAGAATATCTTACACAGCTCCGCGATCGGCTCGTCCACGCCTGTACCGCGCAGGGCGGAGCACTTGAAAAATTTGAGCTGGTTCGCGCGCGCGAAGATTTCTCCCTGATTTTCAGTGACTTCGGCCTTGTCTGCCAGATCCATCTTGTTGGCCACGAGGAACCCGGGGATGTCCTTCCTGACGGTGCGCGCCCTCGTGACCCACTTCTTGCATGTTTCGAAGGTCGTCTTGTTCGACACATCGTACAACAAAAGAAACGCGGACACGTTCTCCAAATACTGTGGCGTCAGCCGGTCGTAGAGCTTCTGGCCAGCCACGTCAAAAAGGAACAGCTCGATGCTGGTGTCCTCATCCAACTGGATCTCTTTGACAACAAAGTCACAGCCCATTGTCATCAGGTAGTTTTTGGTGAACGCAGAGCCATTGCTGTGTGCAGTCTCCACGAATGCCGTCTTCCCTGATGTGGGCTCACCGAGAACCGCAACATTCAAGCGGAGAACGACCATGTCACTAGACGCACGCACTGAAAAGGAGTACCTCTTGGCAGACGCGTGAAAATCAAATGCAACGTGAGTTTATCGCGGGCAAAGCGGTATGCGCTAGCGATGGTTGTCTTGCCAACTCTTTTTCAAGACCGTGTTCGGTTCGGCACAGACTTCTATGATTTGATAGATACACCGTTGGTGAGGTCAATATCGGTCGTGTGTGCGGTCGCCGTCAGGATAAAACAAGAAGGTATTTCACAGCTACAGGCGCACGCACGCACACATACGAAGGAGAGCCCATCAATGAGCGATTCAACAGAAAGAAAAAGGAGATTGGGGGAAGTGTCCATGAGGTACTCTGGTGCACGTGTATCGCAGTTGTCTGGCGTGTGAAAAGAAGGAAAAAAAAAGCAGCAGCAGAGGCAGCGCCGACCTGTGCGTGAAGCCCCCATGCCGCAGCACGGTACTTCGTGCGAAAGCCGCACCACCAAGGGAGGGTGGTCATCCGAACGAGGCGGTGCAGACGTTGACGGGAGAAACGCACTGTGGCTGCCGAGGCAGCCTGCGATGTTCTCACAAGCGTGACCACGGACGAACGGTGCCTTCTTGTATCGATGCTCCCTTTGGAATATTGATGAAGGGGCACTTGGTTTGCATTGACCACAACAAAAGAGGCTGCTGACACTACTCCACAGCCCACATAATGTGACACAACAAAAAAAAAAAAGAATAACATCAGAGAGACTCCTTGTTTTCTATTAGTTCGACTTTACCTGCGCGTGTGTGCCCGTTGGCAGGACGACAGATGAGACGCTACATTACAGCGTAAAGCCGAAGAGTTGACGCACCGCACCGGCCACGTTGGCATCCGTAGAGGCCGCTGTGGCCTCCTTGCCCGCAGGTTTCTCACCAGCTTTTTCCGCTGCTGCCACATCCTTGCCTGTCTGTTGGTCGGCGCGCACGGCAGCACGCTCAAGCTCAGTCGATCGCGCGAGGTCCGTGGGAAGGCGCCACAGGCGAACAGAGCCACGCGTATCGCCGGTCGCGAGCCACTCGGCGGCGGCAGGGTTGAAAGCGATAGAGATCACCGGCGCGCCATCCACGCCAGCCTCGCGCGAGTACGCCGGTTGCGATTGGTTGGCTTGCAAGTCGTAGAGATGCAGATACGCGCTGCGAGAGACCACAGCCAACACGCTTGGCCGGAAGGGACTAAACTGTACATCGTAGAGAAAGTGCTTCGTCTCGGCGGATGGCTCGAGCGTGAGCAGTGGCGAGCGCTCCAAGTCGCTGTAAAGGTGTGCGCTACCATCCGACGAGCATGTCGCGAATAGGTGGCGGAAAAACGGCGAAGCGGTGAGGGCCTGCACAGGTCCGCGGTGCCCGTCCAGCCAGTCAAGATCGAGTGGAACAGCGGTGGTGCCGTTGGGCCCATCCCCCTTGCCCACAACCTCCAATGGTGGCGCGCCTGTGCGTCCACGGCCGACATCGCCGCTCTCCAGACCAATGAGGAGCACGCCGTCCACACTCGGAGCGGCGGCCGCCGTGCCAGTGCCGGCGCCGGCAGCCTGCACACCGCGGATGAATGACATCGCCTGCACGCCAGCCGGCTGGTGGCGCTTATTGCGCACGGAATGGGTGCTAAGTGGGGCCTCCAGCTTGTTTGATGGCGTCCACAGTACGACATGGCTATCCTGCGAAGAGGAACACAGCAGATAACGGTGCGTCTGCCGCACCTCCTGCAGGTTCTGCACCCACTGGAGCTTCGAGATGGGGTCGCGATGGGCACCGCTGAGCTTTGATGAGTACTCGCGCGGCACCTCGTCAATAAGCGAGGGGAAGACGATCACCTCACCGCTGTACGTGCCCACTGCGAGCATCAACGCGTCGGTTGGATGGAACGCCACCGCCGTCGCGTACGTGTCCGTCTCCAATGTATAATGCGGCGAGGACTCCTCTAAGTCCGGCCGGACCAGATTCCAAACACACACGTACCCATTGTTGTAGCACCAGCCAGACGTGTCCATGCGACCATACGCGACAGCCACCATGGTGCCCGTGGCATTCCAGGAAATGCTCAGCGCGTGGAGGTCACCTTCAATTGTGCGCGGTGAGGTTAGCGTATACGGTGCGGCAAGATCCGCGTTCTTGGCCGACCAGTTGGGCTCGTAGCTGTCGAATGCGTTTGTGCGTGCGTTGCGGTACAGCATGGCGAGGATGCCGTCTTCAGAGCTCTCTACGAACTTGGCTAGCTTCTCCTCATCGTACTTGACGCCGTTGTAGACGTACTGAAGGCCCTCCAAGGTGGCCTGACCAGCCTTGCGCGGCTCCGTGCCCTCACCTTTCTCCAGCTGCGTCACCACTTGCATCGAGCTCACAGTCGTCTGCACATGCTGTTCTGTCGTCTCGAGTGGCTCCGTCTGTGTTCCGCCCTCCACACGACGTGTGGCCATCTCCCAGACCGAGGCAATAAACACCTCGCCGGTCAGCTGGCTCTTGAAGTCGCAAGAGGCGCTCATGGTGTCAGTGAGCACACGCACAGTAACGAAAAGAACGAAACGTAGTAAATAAGAGGTGACCTCTACAGATTTGAAACAAGGTGCGAGGCGGCGCGTCACGAATCACACATGTGCACACCGAGCATACCGAAAAAGGGTTGGATCGCCAAAGAGGGATGACACAATCGGGAGAGAGAAAGAGATCGAGTGAGTGACGTCTTCTTTTGGGTGTGTATCACGGCACACTTATGGTGCACGCAGACGAACGTCGAGTGGTGCTGACAGCGCATAGCCACGGTAGTGCACGCGGCCCATACACATACACATAGGGGAAAGGAGGGGGGAACTTCCCGCATCGGTGCGAGATCGTCCTCTCAACAGTGCGACTAGCCTCGAATGATGGGAGGCTCGCGCGTGATCATGATGAAGCGGTCGAAAAGCTTCAGACGCGGCGACCTTTCATCAAGTGCGAGCTCGTTGCGTGTGAGTGGGTCGAGGCGTGTGGCGTGTCCTTGGTCCGGTTTCGATCCGGCGCCTCTTCCTCTGCACGCTTGAGCACAACTCTGTGCCAGCGCACACAGTGTGACCTCGTCTCTAGCGGAAGGAGACTGGGGGCTTGCCATGCCATATGTGTTAGGTTAACTAATATCGGTTCATGATGAAATAAACGCCCCGGCTCAATCTAGACGAGACGGGTGGCGAAGAGATAGAACAGTGCCATCGCCATCGACAACAACAATCGATAATGGAAGGGCCAACGAGTGTCGCGCGTCACATTTTACATATTTCCTGTTCACGCGGAGTGCATCAGCATAGACGCTTAGAAGGAAAGCTCAAGCAAGAAAAAGCATTCACCGATGGCACCCAACACGAGCGGCCGTTTGCCGGATTCTCTTCCCTCAACACTGCGCATAGCGACTGTTACGGCGAGTGTCGTTTTTTTTTTTTCTATGTCGACTTCAGATGACCCCAGCCACCCAAGCATTTCTTGCGTTCACGGTTCTTGATCACGGTGCCACCTTAAGAGCATCGTCACAAAGCAAACAACAGATAATCAATCAGACTCAGCGGTAGGGATCATCAACGATCTTGAGTGAAACCGCAAAGTGGTGTCACTGTCGATGCGAAAAGAAAAGAAAAGCATGCGGAAGGTGAGGAATGTATAGGGAACCACTCCGAAAAAGAAAACAAGGTTTCACCGTTATAAACGAAAAAAAAAAAGGATGAGGCGATAGAGCATTGTGATAGGTGGTACAGGAAGTTTTTTTTTTTTAAGCAAAGGGCGGAGCGCGGCAAAGAACAACAATAACAACAACGGCAGCAACAATTAAGACGCACAAAGCGATCGACAAAAACAAAAGCGACAACGCCTAATTCGCAATTGCGATGGCGCGTCTTGTCAAATAAGATTGATACTCAATTCAAAAACAAAAAAGAATACAGAAACAAAAAGAGAGCACATTTGCACAGAGAGAAGGAGGTGTGTGTCTGGAGTCGCCCTCGTTTTTCTTCACCTATCACACCATGTCACGACCTGTGTTGTCGTCAGGGGCTTCCATCGCAATCAAGAAGCACTCGATATCGGTGATAGCCTTAAGCACCTGAGCGTAATCCTCGGGACGCTTTTCTATGCAATGATGCTTCTCGCTCGCTTCCATCTTTTTACGAGCCGTCGCGTTAAGTGCGCGCACGGCGTGTATAATGGAAGGGTGATCGTTCATGACAGAGATGGCCTCCTTCATGTACGCACCAGGAGGGAGACCGCCAGGAGAGAGCGCGTCACGCACAACCGTGATGAGCTGTTCGTTTTCTGGTGCCTGGTTCATCATTTCCCGGCGACTGTTGAGCGTTTCCTCGGCGGTCTCGAAGGGATCCAGGAGAACCTGGTGAGTGACGGCGATGTCAATCGCCGATGTCGTGGAGGGAAAGGCGCGGTCCAGCTCGTACGTGCTGATGCTCATGCGCTGGTTCATCACCTCAACTTTACGTCCATCAGTGCTGGCGATTCCAGTGTTGACGTGCACAACGTTCTCGAATTCGAGGATGTGCATGGTCTTGTCGAAGCCGTCCGGCGGCACCTTGGTGCCCTTGGGGAAGTATGGCTGCACTTCGTCCACCGTGACGAAGCAGTGATTCGGCTGGCGGTGGCTCGCCGCGACACGCTTGCGCTTCGTGTCCGGCTCCGGAAGCGCAGGCTGCGTGTCAACGAGCTCACGCGTCACGCGCACGACGGAGGGATCGGGGAAGAGTGTCTCAATGTAGCCAACGGCGTACTTCTGGAACTCCTCGACAGTGGTGGTCAGTGGCATCTTGTAGATACGCCGAATGGCCTTGCGATTCGGAAGTCCGCGCGGCTTCTCGCCAATCATCTGGTCCTCCAGCTCCTCCTGAAGCTCACGGCGGCTTTTGACAGGCTCCTCGCGCTCCATACGTGCCCACAGCAGGAAGTAGCGGTTGTTCTCGCGCTTCGACTTCTCTGCGATCGCGGTGCACCACGTCGACATGGCCCGATGCACCTCAGCGTCACCCCGGTAGTCCTTCACCGCACGAACGTAGGTGTCCACGATACCAATCGCACCAAGCGAGAACTCGTAGTATTGGCCATGATCGAGCAGCTCGGCAGCCTCCTTGAGTGCTTTGACCTGCCCCTCAATGGTGAACGGTGCGTCGTCGGGGCACACGTACAACTCTGAGACGATAGCGTACACTGTGTCGGCAGGGAGGAGGGTGTCCACCTCCGGGAGGATACGGACGTAATCTTGCCAGAAGACGTGGCTGAGAATGGCGAACGGCATGCGGGCGCCCTTCGACGACTTGCCCTTCACAAAGTAGAACACCTCCGTCACGCGGAAGCACATGGCTGCAATGAACACCAGCACCATGCCTGCTTCAGCCAGGTCCTGGTTGCTTTTGTGCGCCTCGTACAGACGATAAAGCCACTTGAGTGCTTCCCTGAGTGCATTCTGGCGGATGAAGTTGCGGAAGACCTCAAAGTATGCGAAGATCTTCGACTCCTTGTACTTCATCGAGTCGTCCATGGAGAGTCGGAGTACGTCGTCGAACAGACTGAGTACAGTCGCCGTCATCGACTCGAACTCCTCAGAGAACTTGGGAGGCGCCTTGTCACTGGCGTCGGCGTTCTTTTCCAGCAGATAGCGGGAGATGGGCAGGATGCGCTTGACGCTTACTGCCAGCTCCTCGACAGTGTGGCGGTAGCGCATCTGCGCATCGCCACCCGGCGCGTTGGAGTCGTCCTCGTAACGCGAGTTGAAGTCCGCGCTGGGGGCGTTGAACAGATCCTCCTCGATCTTCGCGCGTGCGATGAGTTCGTCAAACTGGAACTCGATGAAGCGGCCGGCAAGGCGTAAGTCCCGCGTTTTGGACTCCGCGACGGAGACTAGTGAGTTGGCCGTCATCGACTTGATCTTCGACAGCGACGTCTTCCACGAGAAGAAGGACTGGCTCATCAACAAGAAGGTGAGGCTGGCGATGTTGCGCACGTACTGGCAGCAAGAGCTCATCAGGCGGAATGTTAGCAACACCATACCGTTCGCCATCTTCGCCTTGCGGCTGATGATCTCGGGGAACAGCGCACACACCACTTCGTGGCTCGCAGCTGCGCTGATCTGCAGCGCCACCGTCGAATTGGTCAAGTTGAGGGTGCTCTCAAGCAGCACGAAGAATGGGAACACGCACGGGCTCTGATTGTCGTCCTTGGTTGTCCGCAGAAGACGCGGGATGTCAGTGATGAAGATATGAATCATCTGTGCGCCAATAGCTGTCACAAAGGTCGCGTTGCGGGCGTCCCAGTCACGCAATGCCTCGGCGGGGATCAGCGGCTCGCCCTGCGCGACCTGCACCGCTTTGCCGCTGCCAGCCGAGTAGCGGAAGACCGACTGCGCGTCCGTGAGCACCTGCATGACACCGGCAATCGTCTTGTCGTTGGTTTCGCCCTGAAGCCACGCACGAATTGTAGACCGTGGTGTGTAGTAGAGAATCCAGAGCGACGTCATGGCGAGAACACGTTTGTCGTGGAGCGCCTCTTCAGCAGACACCTTGTCGGTGTTCTGGGTGAACTGCTTCCACTGAAGGCCAATGTTCTGAAGCAGGGTGAAGAGCTGCGCGCCAATGCAGGTCAGGTACTCGCTGGACACGTTGCAGTCATTTGCGAGACGACAGAGAAAGCCGTACAAGAGGGTGGCCGCCTCTGCGCGGATTTCACGGTTCTTATTGGCAATAAGCGAGGAGAGGCTGTCAATGAGTATCTTCGTCAGGTACACCGGGCGCGTCTCTGTGGCAGATGGCAGCAACAGCAACACAGCGTCTGGGTCCTCCAAAACGTACTTGAGGAACACGTTCAGGGCTTCGCCGTTCTGTGTCTTGTCAAGGTGCTGAGTGATGCGTGAACAGATCTTCAGCACCTGGCCACGGTCGCAGAACTGCATCAGGCCACGCACGAAAAGCGCCGTTCGGCGGACTAGGTGCTTCTCGTCCAGTGGCAACAGGTACTGCAAAACGCACACGCACAGGTCTCCGAGAAGCGTGTAAAGCGACGCATCAAAGAGTTTCTCTCGCGGCACTGTCGGGTTCTCATCGCCCCACAGATACAGGGACCGCAGGATGACATCGTAAAGGAACCATGAGAGGTCCGCCATCTCCTTCAAGATATTGCGCGCGGCTGGTGCTGCGCCGGGGCCCTTCGCACCAGCAGGTGCAGCCGGCGGGCGTTTTGGACTGGCGGGACTCGCCGGTGCCTTCGCCGCAGAGGGTGCCGGGGGTGCGGACTTGCTCGCTGCGACGGCGGGCGCGGCGGTCGCAGGCGTTTGGCTGTCTGCGGGTACTTCAGTTGTTTCGGCTAGTTTCTGGGCCGCCGCCGGCTTCAGCATTCGCATGAGGCTCAGCCAGGCCTCCGCCATGCCGGCGTAAAGGCGTGTCTTGTGATCGCAGTCCTTGCCTTGATAGAGTGTGTCGTTGGTGAGGAAGTGGTACACGATGCTCGGGACCGTCGTGCGCGAGAACACCGCCGACAGATCAGACGTGCCGTGACGACGTTGTAGTGTGGTGGCACTCGTGTCGTAGCGATCAACTGTGCTCGTGATGAGCAGAAGCGTGTCAAGCATGTGCATGCGGCTGCCGAGAGACACGCTCTTCGAGGAGGACCCGATCAGGGAGAAGGCGTAGGCGCTGAGAAAGGGGTAGAAGGCTAGCACCTCTGCACGCGGAAGCTGTGCGATTAGATCGATCACATTTCGGTGAGGATCCGCGTTTTGACCAGCCGAGCGGGCCAGCTGTCCTGCCGACGCGAGCACATCGTCATTCTGGGCAATCTCTGCAAGCGACTTGGGGCACTGTGCGAACACGGACGCAATAACGCGGTTGGAGGCATGCACAGTCGTCTTTGTTGACGCCGACGCGCGTAACACGGTCTCGCCGTTGTTGAGCAGCGCACTCGCTGGTGCTTTGCTAAAATTTTCCAAGTAGCCACCTGCACCTGCCACAGCCGCCTGATCGTGAGACACGAATTTGATGTCAATTTTATCGCGCGCCTGAACCACGCCGTTCACCATGAGGGGGAAGGCCGCGTACCCAACACGGAACGTGCGCGGCTGCCCTGGCTTCGCTGGCGCGTTCTTCTGGTACATGGCGTGCAGTACAAAAAAGATGTGGTGACGATCAGTGAGGTTCAACGGCAGCTGGATTTTGATCTCCTCGCTCAGTGAAAAGTCGTTTCCAGCGTGAACAGAGTTGGTCCACGTGGACGTGTCAAGCGAAAGATTGTTCAGACCGCGCCCGTAGATGCACCGAAGCGCACCATCCTCGTTGAGGCTGTCGTCCCGCGCCTTGACGAACATTTGCACTGCGTACGTGTGGTGCGTTGACGGGAAATTGCGCAGGCCCCCCACGTTCATGAGCTTGAACTTGGACACACGGAAGTAGTACACGTTGTTGTACGTGGTGAAGTAGCCGGAGTTCAGGATGGGAATGCAGCACGGGGCATAGCGGAACGTCTGGGCACGCGCACCGAGCACGTTCGGGTCCAGGAGACTCACAAGCGTCTCGTTCTCGTGTGGCAATGGGTCCGAATGCGCCGAGGGGAAGGCCGCTTGGTTGTTGGTTTTGTCCGAAAAGCGGAATTCCATGGTGAACGGAACCGTCTTGTAGGCGTTGCGGGTGCGGTCGTCCCCGATGACACGGATGACTTCGCTGTCGGAAAGTGGCTTGCGATAGAGCTTCTCTGTGAAAACGGAGGCCCTGCCCTCCTTATCGAGCTGGACAGCAGCGGCGAACCAGCCGAGCTCCTCGAAGACGTCGGAGCTCTGTGTGAGGAGAAGCGTTTCCTGCTTCATGGGTGCGACGTGAACCTGTTTGTACTTCTCCGTGCGATTGTACAAGTCCACGTAGTTGTCGAAGTCTTCCACACACGGGCGTGAAACGTGCGCGATAAGGTGCAGTGTGTTTCGGTACTCCTTGGGGATGAAGACAATCACCTTGTTGTCACGTGCCTTCTCGCTGCGCTCCTTATGTGGATAGAAGACGTCGAGACCAGCGTCAAAATAAAAGGTCTCGGACACCTTGTGGCTGCCGTCGCCGGTGACGCTGTACAGGGCGACCGACACAATCACGGGATCCGTGGCCTCGCCGTGGATCTCCGTCACACGACTCAGAATCTTGGAGGCTTCGACACAAAAGACGGAGCCGCCGGTGAACGTGCGCATTGCCGGAATGGGCTTCTTCGTTTCGAGCCCGTCCACCCACAGCCAGCTGCTTGTGCGACTCACGTGAGCGTACTTGTTCTTTGCGTCCTTTGAGTCTCTCACACTCCCTGATGCGCGTTCCCAGACTTGGATGGGGTCACCGTACGAAATGGAAGAAACCGCCGCTTCCATGCACTCCATATCGTTCCGAACGATGCTCTCCTTGGTCACCAGCTGCTCGGACGGTGCATTGTACGGACGATCCTCATCATCGACGGTGAGTGTTTGGTCTTTCAAAATCTCGTTCTCAAAGTAGCACTGCAGCTCGCTCAGTGGGCGTTCACGGCCGCCGCAGTGACGCTCGCGCTTCGCGATGGACCGACGGTGAGCGTGCTCCATTGTGACGATTGTTTGCTTCGCCGAGAAGAAGCCAAGCTGAACCTTGGCGTGGGGAGGAACCTTGCGATCCTCCTCGTTCGGTGGGTAAAGGCACTTGCCTGGCTCGCGGATCGTGTCGAAACGGTGAATGTCGACACGAGCGTGACGCACCTCGTCCTCGGACATTCCGCGGGAGCGCAGCTCACTCTCGAAGTTGCGTTCAAAGGACTCCAAGGGCCTCTCACTATACGACATGTTGGACGTAACGCTCAGCACTTGTTGGCCAGAGAGAATACCGTTATCATTCTGCATCATCTCAATCGCGGACAGCGAGAACCGACTACTCGCGGACGATTCGAATTCGTCCGAGACCGGCGACGTGGTCTCAACGTCACCAAAGTCCCGCTGTGACGGCAACACACGCTCATCGACAGTTTCGGCCGCGCCATCCTCGTCCGTATTCGATTCAGGAGACGCCGACGGGCTCCGATGCGAGCGAGTGAGAGAGTCTCGTGTAGAAGGTTCTCCTCGACTTGAGGCATGCTCCACTTCCACAGGCGTGAGTGGCCGCGGTCGCGTCACGCTCGACGGTTGAGTGGCAGCGGCCGCGACGGCGGGGGCACTGAGAGGTGCGTCTTGGGGAATCTGCACGACAGCTGGAAGAGCAGCAGGCGCCGCGCGCGCCGCGACTTCAGCTGTGTTCGTGGGTGGAGAGTGGCTCATGGGCGATGCGATGTCGCTGCTTGTCGTGCTGCGTTTTGCGTTGTACTCGCGGAAGACGGCCTCGCGAGCCTTACGGCGAATCTCCTCAAGAGTGCGCTCGTGCTCCAGCCTGCGCAGCTCCTCCTCCGCTTCACGGCGCGCCTGCTCCTCAGCCTGACGGCGGGCTTCCTGTTCCGCTTCACGGCGCGCCTGTTCCTCAGCCTGACCGCGGGCCTCCTGTTCCGCTTCACGGCGCGCCTGTTCCTCAGCCTGACCGCGGGCCTCCTGTTCAGCTTCACGGCGCGCCTGCTCCTCAGCCTGACGGCGGGTTTCCTCCTCCGCTTCACGGCGCGCCTGCTCCTCAGCCTGACGGCGGGCTTCCTGTTCCGCTTCACGGCGCGCCTGTTCCTCAGCCTGACCGCGGGCCTCCTGTTCCGCTTCACGGCGCGCCTGCTCCTCAGCCTGACGGCGGGCTTCCTGTTCCGCTTCACGGCGCGCCTGCTCCTCAGCCTGACGGCGGGCTTCCTGTTCAGCTTCACGGCGCGCCTGCTCCTCAGCCTGACGGCGGGCTTCCTGTTCCGCTTCACGGCGCGCCTGCTCCTCAGCCTGACGGCGGGCTTCCTCCTCCGCTTCACGGCGCGCCTGCTCCTCAGCCTCACGGTGAGCTTCCTCCTCCGCTTCACGGCGCGCCTGCTCCTCAGCCTGACGGCGGGCCTCCTGTTCAGCTTCACGGCGCGCCTGCTCCTCAGCGTCACGCCGAGCTCGCTCTTCTTCTGCAGCGCGGTTTTCTTGAGGGTCGGCGTGTAGCTGTAGCGGGGCACCGGAACCGAAGGCATACGCTGTCACTGGTCCACTGCTTGTCATTCCTTCTAACGGGTCGGGAACGGCGGCGAAGTGGTTGGGCGAAAATTCTTGGGAGGTGCCGTCTACAAGCGACGTGGAGGTGTGTTCGCGCTCTTGCTTCTTCTTTTGAAGACGAGCTTCAATGGCCGATTGGATCGCATCATCGTCTGCGGTGTCCGCGGGAAAGTCAAAGGGGGGAATCGACGATATCTCGAACGGCGGGGGCACGGCCTGTTGCGGTTCTTGTTGTGCGTGGCGCTGCACCTCTTTCTCCATCTCCATCATGATTTGACGTTCAATGTCATCTGGGTCCATTCTGACGCACGACAACTAGAACGCTACAGAAATGCAACTCTGATCCGAGCAGAGACTAGGAAACAGGAGGGAGACAAAACGTCAGTGTAGAATACGGTTTTATGCTCCGGACGCCGTCTTGTGTCGTGCTCTAGACGATTCGCGGGTAAATAAAGCACCTTCGGTCCCACGGAAATACGTGATCGGAGACTTTGCTATTGTTCCACCTTCTTCTGCCGTCGGACTAAGCAGTATCGGCTCAGACAGACAAAAGGCAATTCTCAGATGTCTTTGTTTTTCTTCTTTTAGATACTATCCACCACAAGTTCAGTGAATTAAAAGTTGAGCGTACCGTCACAGATGATTGCAGGAGGGATAGGGAAGAGTTGAGTGAGAGGGTGACATCAATTCACATGGTCCACAAGGGAGAGCGCTGCTGAGCGAGCAAAGAGGACAGACAGAGAACAACCGTCTTTGGTCGTGGTCACTGTTCCACACGTTCGGGAGGACGGCCGTGCAGAGCGGCAGTCGTGTATGTGCCATGCGCACCTCAGCGTTGAGTGTGTGCGTTGAGAACGGCCGTAAATCCGTCAAAGTACCTGTGCGTCAGAACGAAACGTTCTTCAACGCACGTGACGGCGTAGAGCCTGACCTCACTCGGCGCAGGCGAGAGGAGGCGATTGCGAGCACAACGTTCTAGCTAGGTCGCGCACCAACGGGCTGTTTCGTATACCACATGTCCAATGGGAATAGAAGGAACAAAAGAATCAATGGTGCGGAACGCTCCAGCACGGGAAATAGGGGGAAACGAAACCACCGGAGAGCGACAAGTCACTGAAGCAAAGTGCTGGGCTGGCCACATTCCTGTTATTTCTTTGTTTCCATCATTCGTTTTTTTTTTGTTCTTGTTTTTTGTTTGTTTTCCCACAGCCTCCTGCGAGACACGGGGTAGTTTCTTTACGCAGCCAGTTTCTCTCTCACACAGTCGTATCGCACATCATCGCAAAGAGGCTCGTTCGCATGGTCAGGCGGCTCGTCGCTCTCGACCCGCCCTTGCTTTCCCAACTTTTGTGTGTGTGTTAGACAACAGAATTGCTTGCTACCCTGGGCAAGATCAAAGTCACAATACAAGAAACATCGAAAAAAAAAAAAAGGGGAAGCAAGAGAGGAGAGAGGGTGTACCAGCATCTTTTTCTGTACGGCGTCAGCGGAGATGCTGCACGCAAGCAGGTTCGTGTCGTTTTGTGACGCTGCAGCTCCCGCACCCCCCCCCCCCTTTCGCACTCGCTCACAAGCGACTTTACTCCGTCACTGGTTTCTTCTCGATGGCAAAGACACCCTCCACGACCTGGGGAACGGCGCGATACTGCGGGTCGGCGACCTCGACCTTATCGGTCGACCCGAGAAGGACAGGAGTGGTGTGTGTCTGGAAGCCTGTGATGTGCTTTGGCTTGCCTGGCAGAGCAACGGTGTCGACTGGAAGACCGATGCGGACCTGCACGCCGTCGATGGGGTTGAACGCTTCGTCGACTGGCAGGACCATACGAGGGCTGATGCTCGGTGCGATGGCGAAAAGCATGTAGTGGTACTTGTCGAGGATTGTCTCGTTGAGGTCCAGTGCGCTGTGCAGGAGGCCGAGCAAGCCCATCAGAGCGGGGTGGCTCACCGAGGTGCGATCGGTCATGAGAGGCGATACCGTGAGGTGGCCCTTGCCCATCGCACACAGTCCTTGCGCCAGTCGCACGACGAAAAGGATGTTTGAGTAGTGTTCTTTTTGGTAGTACGACGCGAGGCTGCGCAGCTTGGTGGCCACGCGTGCGTTGTTTGTACCGGCAGAGACAAGACCCATGGCCAGGATTGCGTTCGCCGCTGTCTTCGTGTTGCTGTCGTGTGCGAGACGGTTGAGAGACTCGACAATGGCGGTATTTCCTGTGGAGGCAGCGAGCAGGCCGTACGCCAAGGGCACGGCATGACGCCCGGTGATCGCGGTGGGCTTCTTCGTCACTGTGTCTGCGAGCAGAATGTCAATAATGGTGCGCTGTGCCATCTCCATGCCCAGAGGCTCGCCCAGAGCGACGAGGCTGATGCCCAGCACTGCGACAGCCTTGAAGTTCAGCGGCACAGACTTCTCCTTTTCCTTTTCAGTGTCTTCTTCATTGGCGCCCGCGGCTTCACCCTCGGCGTCATTGTCATTGTTTTCCTCGTTATCATCTTCGTCCCCTTCCTCCGCCTCGGCGATGGCGTGGAACAAGTTCTGGATCACTACAACGTTGCCCGTCGCGGCGAAGGCACAGCTTCGAATAACGATCTCCGAGTAGCGCTGGATGAGGGCGGGAAACGTTTGTGTGGCTTCAACGAGGGTGTCTGCGGCCTCCTGGCAGCCAAGGAACATACAACCGAGGGCGAGAATCAGGTAGCGCACAGGAATATCTTTGAGACGGCCCTCTGGGATTTCGAGGAGGCAGTTGGTCATGGTCTCGGTGATGTCCTCGTCTGCTGTGCCGACAAACACCGTTGCGAGTGCGTACGCCGTGAGGCACTGCGTCTCGAGCGCTTCATCCGTGTTGGCGAGAATGGGGATGAGCAGCTCCTTCACGTCTTCGTTCTTGGTCCCCGCGTAGGCATAGCCAAGGCCGAGGACAGCCGCGTTCCGGATGTGTGTCTTGGGGCTCGACACGTGCTCTGAGAGGAGGCCAAAGGCGGGGTCGAACGGGTTGCGCACACCGCACATGGTCACACCCACAGCCAAGCAGGCGCCTGCCCGCACGTGGTCGCTCTCCGAGTAGAAGTACTTGTCAATCTCCTGAAGACCCACAGCGTGATCCCAGAGATGCAGCAGACCGTGGGCACCGATGGAAGTGATGAGGCGATCTTCACGCTGCTCAAAGGCAATAGTGCTGGACTCGGTGATGTACTTATCCGTGCCGTAACCGCAGTTCACAAGCGCGCTGACGAGCGTGCAGGCGAAGTTGTGATGCGCGTTGGTTTGGGCGTTCTCTCCAAGCTTCAAGACCTCTTCTGGGGACTTCGGCGCCATTGAGTCGAGCGCCTGGGCCGAGTGTCGATAGAGCTGGGAGAGGCGCATATTGCCGTTGGCGTCGGAGAGGATATCGTCGTCGTCATTGTCGATGGACAAAAAGCGTTTGTGGCGTGCGCATGTGAGAGCCATCTGCAAACGGAGGGCGGGTTTGTCGCACTTGGTGAACAGGTCCGTCACCTTCGTGTCCCACTCGTCCAACTGGAGCGCAATGGTCACGGCCTCGGCGTACGCACCCATCTTGGCGTAAATCTCGTAGACAACGCCTAGCACCTCGACATCCGCAGGCCGGGTCAGATATTTGCTGATCACCGTGGCGTAATTGGCGATGCGCTTGAAGTTGGCGTCGTCCACATAGGCAAGGATGCGCGCGATTTCGTCCGTCTCGATGAGAAGATCGAGTGCGGTAGGCTCGTCTTGGTGAGCCACCATGTACTGCACAATCTGGTCAACAAGTCCACTGAGATAGTCTGTGCTCTCGCTCTTATCGACACGGTCCTTCCACTCGTCGGCGATGCCGCCTGCGAGGAAGCGCAGGTACTCATGGCCCCACTCTGCAATGTTGTCGAGGTTGCCCTTTAGCTTGTGCTCTAGTGTCGCGTGACGCACATCCTCTATGTCGAGCGTCATGGAAACAAAGGAAAGGACGTCGTGCAGACCACGAATCAGTTCATTGTCCTGCGTCGCCTTTAGCGCTTGCTCAAGATCGGGGTACAGTGTTCTCACATACTTCAGCGGCTTCGGGACAGAGGCCACGCTGCCGCTGCTGCTTGTGCGCAGCAAGTCCGACAGCTGCCTCACAGCCAGCTTCGCGATATCGGTGTTGGTGTCAGCGGAGCGCGTCACGAGTAACTCCACCTGTTCCTTGATACGTTCGTCTTCTTCACTGAGCTTCTTCTCGGCGTCCTTGCCCTTCTTCTCATCCTCTTTGCGCTTTGGGTCCTGCGAAGGCACGCCGATCGCTACCGCCTCCTTTTCACCGGACATTTCTCGCTACAGAAGAGGTCTTGACGCTACGTGTGTGTCCCTCTCTCTCTCTCTGTGCGCAACTGGGTATGTGTGATGACGACTTGGTATGCGCGTCAGTATCGCTCTCCTCTGATTTGGTATTTCTGTTTTCTTTTTAATAGTTGCTCGGGCAGGTCAAAAGGCGATGTGAATGAAGCGCAAAGGGAGTTTGGGAAGTGGGTAGGAATAGATGACACGAGGGACGAGTAGGGGGACGATCAAAAACGACAGCACATGTGACAGGCGACGGAGCTGTCAGCAAACGTTCAAATGATATTCTGTGTGTGTGTGTGTGTGTGGCACGGAGCAGGAAATGCTCGTGTGCGAACGTGCGGGAAATCGACCACGGCGTGCGATGGTCATGCAGCACCATGGGTTCTTCACGCACAACACAATACCACTCGCACACCAAGAAAGCACGCATGGGAGAGCGCCGGGAGTTCACCGGTCGACGTGAGGAGAGAAATATCGTCAGAAAACGTAAGACGGTACAGCAGCATGTGAGTGAGTCACGCAGAAAAGGAAGGGGAAAAAAAGTCCCGCAGGGTTTACCATCGACCTCGCCTCGCGAAGGACTGTCGTCCTTGGTCATTGGTTTTCGAACAGAAGATAAGGACAACATTCCGTTTGATGGCGCGTTGCACTCATTCCGTGAGCGCGTGCGTGGAGTGTCGGAGGGCTTGCTTCCGCTGATGTTTCTCCTCGTCCTGTGTGTGTGTGTGTGTGTGTGTGTGTGTGTGTGTATGTGTATGTGCTCATTTGATTCTGTTGTTCTTGTTTACATCATCGCGAGCGTAGTGTGCAAGCCGGTCACGGCTGTTGTGTTTCGATCGTCTTCACCGCACGCGCCAGCTGGCGGACAATGGCAGAAAAGTAGACGAAGTTACTACCTGAAGCGTGCTCACCCTGTTTGGGTAGTTCCGAGTTCATCAGGCTTTGGAAATCGGACATGCTCCGCACCACTCTGGCGGTGTCGGTGCCAATAGAAAGCACGCCTAAGCAGCCTCGCAGTAAAACGTCGACAAGATGGAAGACGACGCCGCACTGCGTCGCCGCGTCGAAAGAGAGGCGGCGGGATCGACAGAGCGAGAAGAACGGCGTGTGCTTGATAGCGGCAATAAACGGGTTGTAAATGAGACCACTGTAGACGTACTGCAGGCGGGCAGGGGACGGTCCGGGTGTGGACATGATGGTCGTGCCCGACTCGCTGTCAAATGCGCTACCCGTGAGCATCTCCGTAAAGCGATGTGCCGCTGCATTGTCTGTCAGACGTAAATCCACGTCGACACCCCACAGCTGTAGCACACCCTCTGAGGGTTCCAAAATGACGAAATCAACGGAGAGGTACCCTATAATTCGCTTGCGGAATGCGGCGCTGCCCACGCTCAAGGCGGCATCCCGCACGGCTTCATAGGGAATCGAGGACACCATGTGCGGGTAGCAGCAGCCAATCTCTGTGAAAGCCGGCGCGAGCATCGGCTCAACGACCGACTGCAGATGCACTTCGCCAGACGGCTCCACGAACAGATTTGCCGTTGCGTTCGCGATCACCTTGTTCGGTACCGCCTCAATGCACGCACCAACCTGATCGGCCATGTTCAAGTACGCGGACCAGTCAGGGTAGCTTCCGGTATGCACAAGACGCACGCGTCGGGCACCGAACTCCTCAAGCTCGGCCAGAACACGGTCGACAAGGGGGACCGCTGCCGCACTCGATGTCAACGCCGACGCTAGACCAGCGGCGTGCTCGTCCTCCTTGAGGGCCTTCATTCGACTGCTGTCGAAGTAGGCGTGGCCGCGGCTACCAGATTCCGTCTCTAGTTTGATCAACCACCGCGAAACGTCTCGGTTCTCGCACATAAGTGTCGCCAAGGCACGAAGGAGGTCCCCACGCGATCGCAGCTGCGTGGCGCCCGGTGGGGTCAACACGTCCGCGGACTCCAGTAGCCGTTGGCAGCCACTCTTGGTGCCGAAGACTTGCGCAATGCGTGGCTCGGGCGCCAGCATGGGAACGTTGAGGAGCGAAGCGAGGGTGAGCTCTTCAGGGCCGATGCTGCCCGGCACCAAAAAAGCCGGTTTGCCGGTGCACACCGCCTTGAGCAGCGTCATGAGACGCGCGGAAAGCAGCACGTAGCGGGTCAGGCTCATCCCCTCCGGCAGGCGCTTCACCTCCTCAGGAATGAGAAGAGTGAGGCGACTGCTCACCGATGTCACACCCGCTTCTACGAGCAGCGCCGTGTAGTAGTCCATCACTTCAGACTCCGGCTTGAAAGGCGCCACGAGCACCAAGTCGACGAGCGGGTCGCACAGATCCGCCAAGCGCGTGACTTGCCCGAACTGGCGGGCGAAGTAAAATGGCACGTTGCCAGCGTGAAAACTGGGGACCGAGAGTGAGGGGATGTGGATGATGGTGCGGCGCTCGCCGCGAATGGTCGGCCACCGCTGTGTGAAGCGTTCCATGGACTGCCGCCACCGCGCTAGGCGGGTTTCGCGCACTGTGTGGATGGTCCGACGGGTGATGCAGTGGGCTCGGTGGATGGCCCACTGTCGCTGGATGATGACCGCCGCACGTGTACCGACGAGCAGGTGCATATAGGCGATGCGCTGTCGGTACATACGCCAGGTCGCCTGTATCTTGGCGGCCGCGCGATGATGTCCTTGACTACCGAAGTGGAACTGCTGACCGAGGTTGTCGAGCAGCGGCTCCACCTCCTCCTTGTTGGCGATGCAATCGACCAAGTCCTGTCTCGACAAGAGCGAGCCGGGGTCACAGGCAGAGAGAGCCGCGACGCGCTTGCCATCAATGTAGGCGAGCTCGATGCCGTAGCTGCTCAGAAACTCCTCGAGAATGTCAATCATAGTCTCAATGTTACCCCACGAGGAAGCATAGTGCCGTTTGAACGAGGCGAACTCTGGCGTATTCCGTAGTGTGCGTCCCTTGCGAATAATGAACTCGTGCATCGAGTAGAGGTCTAGCAGCTCTGCGTACGTACGCGGGTCGTCGCGAGCAAGGGCATCCTCGACAGGCACCGCGGTGTTCGCGATGCTGTCCGACGTCAGAGACGACGCACTACTGGCCGCGTTGCCCACCGCAGCCCGCAGAGTGCGCTCACGCGCTTCCACAACCTCCCACTCCTTCAGCTCCACCAAATTCATCTTGGCCGGAAGTTTTTCTATTTCACTGTAGTCGAGTTTGAAGGCGTTCATCCCAGGGTGGAAGCCGGAGGTTTGTGTCATGACCGCCGGTGGTCGTCCCTTGCTTCTTCCCGCGTGGAGGGTCGCGGGGAGGGCACGCATCGGTCCGTCCGAGGTCAGCGCGGGCTCCAAATCGAAGTCGTGCGGGACCTTGCCCGTTTCTACGAGTCGCATGAAGCCGCCATTCACGTCCGCATCCGCGTGCAGTGGACCTCTGCCCTCACTCGAGGTCAGTCGCTTTGGTGTGATGAGTGGAAGTATGGAGCTGCCTGGCGCATTGCGCAAACCTGGGGAAGGGCTCGGCCCAGGCGCTTTTGTGCGTCCGTAGGCGTCTGTGACCACAGGGTTGCCGTACCGCGTCGAACCGACGTTTCGCCGGCCGGACGCGTCACCTGTCCCCGCAGGTGTTTTCCCGTAGCGCATGTTCGTGGAGCTTCGAGGAGATCGAATGAGAGAGCGTGAAGGGGAAGAAGAGCGGTAGAGTTGAATGGGGGATGCGTGGTCGTGGTCCATCCTGCCCTTTTGGTAGATGGCAGTTCTGTACAGCAGCCTCACGGTCGTATGCCAGCTGGAGTGCTTTCAACCATAGCCCGAGGTGCCCATGCAGCCCCTCGTAGCTCGCGACTCTCACCCGGTGTTGTACAGCAAGGGAGAGGCGCAAAGAGGGAGAGACGCCAACAGTGTTTTCGTGGCAGGGAAGAGTGGCGTGAACAGTGACTACCATCTAAGTAACAGATGCTCGCACCGTTCATACGCATCATCAACAGGTTCCACACCGCAGGCACAGTGGCGCGCCGACGCAGTGCGTTGACGTCGATGCGTCCGCGTCTTCGCTCGGCATTTTTTTTTTTTTCTCTTTTTCGTCATTTCAGGTCGACCTGATAGAGACACACAGTTAACGGGATCGTGGTGATAGCGAGTGATTAGAACGGCACAATCCAACTGATATGAACACGGTAACAATAGCAACACACGTGGAACAAACAGGACAAACAGTCGCACGTACGATACGGCGAACAACCACACAGTGGAGCGGCGAAGGAGAAGCGGGGACGGGGGGAGGGGGTCGAATCGTCAGGACTCTCTCCACTGGTACATCCCGTACGCCCCGCCAAGGCTAGGGTTCCCGCGGGCACGTTGTGCCCACTTACTTCATGATGAAGTTGAGGTTGTCTTCCGCGCCCTCGTTGCCCAGCGCATCTTGATTGACGACGACGGGTGCCGTTGTCGCGCCACCAATCGTACGCGTCTGAACATTCTCGTCAGCGTTGGGATCCTCAGAAAGACCAATACGGATGCGCTGCAACTTCTTGCGCAGCACCTCGACAGCGTCGTACAGCAGCTGCAGCACGGGGAGTACGCCTGTCGACTCCACCACAAACGTAAACTCGTAGTAGCCTTTGCGGTCCTTCTTTGGGCGTACAAACACAAGTGGCTCGGGGAGCTTATCGAACACCGCGTCGTGAGCCGTGCATTCTCGACAGAAGATACACGCCGAGGCGTCACGCACAGTCACCTTGTTGGTCAGCTCCTCGCACTGGAACACGTTACGCGGGCAACGTGCCACCCACTTCGCGCACTCCTTTGCGTCCAGCGCGGCAAAGCTACGCTGGTTCAACTTCACCTCCGGTGCGTACTGCATCGCCACCGTCGCAACGGGCATGAACTTGGCGTGCGTCTTGGCAATGTTCTTGCGGATATCGATCTTCAGCGACAGTTTTTGGCTACGCCCCAGTGTGACGAGCCAGATACCGTTCTTCTCAGCGCTGACCGGGTACACATCAGGGTCGTGAATGCGCAGCGACTCGTTGATGAAGACCTGCAGGCTGTGCCGATCGGGCGGACACTCCACGTTGAGCTCACCTGTGATTCGGCACAGCTCACAGCCGGACCCGCCGCAGGGGCACTCGCGGGCATAGTTCATGTGACGGGCCTTCATCGAGAACAACGGAACCAGCCCCAGTCGGTGCGCGATCATTTCATCGGGAAGGACAGACGTGTTTTGTGAGATAGTCACCGCTTCAATGCCTAGAGTGGGCACCTCCGCCAGCAGAACACGACGCAGGCCGTTCGCGAAGGAGTTGTCCACGCCCGAGAGGCGAAAGGTCAATGTTTCACCAGCCATGCGATCACGCTGCTCACAGTCAATGATGCTCACCTGCATGTTTCCCTAGTGGCGAGGACTATCAGTGCGCACTCGTATCAGCGTATGAGCCTGCTCGACAGCCGGGCAAGAAGGACGAAGAAGATGCGCGTGCCACACAGCAACTCACTTGTTTTACTTGGCGCACATTGGTGAGGTAATAAGATGCGTCCGCGGAAGAGTGGTGAGAGGGGGAAAGCGGGGCAGTTGAAGGGCGTTGGGGATCATCGGATAAGCAGAGGGTCGGAGTGTGCCACAAGACGAAGGGGATGACAGAGAGAGCATGGTCACGAGCCAGTGGAGCTCCCCGCGAACAGGAGACATCGCACCGCTCAGCCTGATTCTCTAAGGCAGTCACGAGTCCACAAGACAGATTTCGCTACCACCGCTCAGTCTCGTCTGAAGTGCAGGTCCGATATTCGCCTAAAGACGAACAGAAAAATTCACGCGAGGGGGATCGCGCGCGCGTCATCTGCGTCTCTTGCGTCAGGTCCGCTGGCGTGCTCACGTCGCTTTCACAGAGCAAACGCGGGTACGAGCCCACGTCCTCTCAAGCACCGCTAGCTCTATTCATTTCTCGGATGGGCTTGTTCCGGAGGACCTGCCAGCCGTTCGGAGGGGTCTAGTCCTGGGGCACCGGGCATCGTCACTGTATGTGATGTTCGCGACGCAGAGTCTCACAACGGTAATTGTAGTCGAAACGCCCGAAACAAAGAAGAAGAAGTCCTGCATGGTAGGTAGGAGAGGGGAGGGCAAGGCGCGTCAGGGGGCGCGCCACACACACACATGTACACAAACAAAAACAAAGCATTCAAACGGTTGCTACATACATGAGCCTCTGCCAAGCGGGAAAGAGAGAAATAAATACAGAGAAAAACAGCGAGTGAGGCTCCTTGTGCCTCACAGAAGCTGACTCTCTCCCATCTAGTTAGCGGTTTACACACGCAACTCTAATCGCGCAGCTTGAGGTACAAGTTCTTCAGCTGGCGCGCCTCCCAGCGGACCGTGTTGCGCGCGGAGTTGTCTTGCTTGGATGGATCGGGATGCACAAAGGCGGGAATGCGCTCGCCGTGGCGATCGGCCTGATCGAAGAAGGCGAGGATCTCTTCGAACGTCGTGTCCCGCAAGGCAACCATATGCTTGGCCAGATGCATGCCGAGAGCGAGAAAACAGCGCTTCGCGTAGAACCACGTGTCTGTCATGATCTTGCGGTGGTACGGCTCTAGCGACTTAATGATGCGGGAGATGCCGAACTCAAAGTTGCCCTTCGAGCAGTACAGTGTGCCAATGACAAGGTTCACGATGCACAAGTGTAGCGGCTGGTTGTCCGGGTCCATGGTCGTCACACGCTCCTCTTCGCGCTCAATGCGGCGCATGATCTCTTCGGCCTTATCGTTCTGAGAGGTCATAATATACGAAACGCACAAGTTCGCCAGCACAATGGCACTGCAGCTTAGAATGTTTTCCAGGTTGGCCTCCACCACGGGCTCGTAGTAGCGGATGGCCTCCTTAAACTTCGTCTCCTGCATGAAGAACACGTGCGCGACGTTGAGCTTCCACACCTCGTGCTCAGAGCAGAACTCGGCAGATTGACGGAAGAGCTTCTCCACCATCGGATAGTTTTCAATCTCCCAGTAAATGTTGGCCTGCGCCATGAGAACGGGAATGTATTCTTCCAGAGCATCGTCGTAGGCCCGCACTGCAGTCTTCACAGCCTCCTTGTCATGGCTCTGCTTCGCATCCTGGATGCGCTTGGTGATCTTTCGCAGCTGCTCAATGTGCTTCTGTCCCAAAATGTCGAACTTCCGGTACGACTCGGCTGGTGACGTCTGAGCAGTGATGAGGCCGTCGAGAAAGTCGTAGAGGGACTGGTGGTTCTGCGACAAGTACTGCCAGGCGAGGTGCGGGTTTTCTGCGAGCACGTCTGCCGCCAAGTCGTAGTACTGGTATTTGCAATAGAATAAGAGCAGGTTCTGGAACGTCTCGGCGGGAAACGGGGGGATCTGCAGAAGGAAGTTGAACTTCTTGAACCCGCTCGTCGGATCCTCGTTCATGTTGATGAGGGCGGTGTTGTGCAGCGTAACCGGGTCGAGCTCCTCTTCTGTGCGAGGAGGCATATCGGTCAGCGCCTCCTTAGCGGCGGCGCCGTTCTTCATCTGGAATTCGATCGCGGCCTTCAGATTGAAGGCTTCAATGAGGGCAGACTCTTTGAGTACCTGCGAGTTGCCGACAGAGCGGGCCTCTATGCCCTCAGTGTTGGCGCCAATATTCAACTCCGGGTGCTCCTGCACACCACGATCGATGATCTCGGCAATATGCGTCAGCGACTGGCCGTACTGAAGCATGCGGTAGTACACCAGAGCGATGTTGTAGGTCAGGTCCATCTTGTTACCCAGCGCGTTCTGGGCCTCCTTGAATTTCTCCAGGGCCTCCTGGTAACTTCCCTCGCTACACAACACACAGCCACGCAGGACTGTCGTGTCGGGGTCCTCGACGGCGCACTTCTCGAGCAACGCCTTGGTCTGAGGAATGTCCTCCTGCTCGTAGGCAACGGCTGCCTGAAGCTTCGTCAGGCGCGTCTCATACTGCTCCGAGTCGATCGTCGAGCACAGGCGGCGGCTTTCCTCATACGCACCCGACTTGTACAGCGACTGCGCGTAGTACACGCGGTACTCCTCCACTCCAGGGCACACCCTGACCAACTGCTCGTACAGGCTCGCCGCTTCCGCGTAGTTGCCCAGCATGTAGTAGCAGTACGCCATCAACGAAAGGGCCGCGCGGCTGCGGGGGAATTCCTCCAACTGCGTCGAGAGCAGCTCAATAGCCTCATCGTACTGGTGCTCGCGGATGTAGCCGTACACGGTGGCGGTAAACGTCCCCTCTTGAACCTGCGTCTGGATGCGACCGAGCGTGGTGCCGCCGCCCATGGTCGTCGTGGGACGGCCTGAGCCCGTCAGGGACGACGTCGTGCCACCGAACATCGTCGCTGGTCGCATCCCAGTCGCCGGACGAGCAGACATGGTCGTGAGTGAGGTAGATGCTGTAACCGGATCTGCGGTAGTGTCGTGCGCTAAAACGGTGTGTGTGTGTGTGTGTCTACGAATGGTTTTTCTCTGTGTTCTATTCTAATTGACAGTCCATGACCAAAAGCGCGTTTCAGTGAGGGCAGAACGAGTTCAAAAAAGAGAGGGAGAAAGAAAGAGAGAGAGGTAGAGAAAAGATGTGAAAAGAGAGCGCGGACGGGAGAGACCAATCACGTATAACAGGCTGAAGTTGTGCACCGCACGCGCGTACCGTGCAGGCATCGCGCTGAGGGCCGTTGCTGCGTGGCCTAAACGCAGCGCGTGGCGCACAAGGCACACGCGTACCCAAAGAAGGAGCAGAGACATCGCACGTGCACGCGCTTTTTGCTTTGTGAAGTTAGTGTCAAGCAAATACGAAATCAATGTGAAGCGAAACAAATCAACCAGCGCACCCACCAGGGATAACACCAGATCCCAGTGCATTGCTGTAAGGATAGATCGGAGAGGCCAATCATCTCCTGCCTCATTATGCTGGAGGAGAGCGGGCGATCGGCGTTGGTTTGGCGTTTGTGTGTGTGTGTTTTGTTTGTGTGTGGCCATCGGACGGCATAAGAGACTCACACAGTCTCGTTCGACTCAGCGGTGGCGTACGTGCCGAGCTCCACGAATTGGAGATGTCTGCCGGTGATGTTGTACACCCTTCCCCAGACCGCAGCCAGCGCGCCAGCGACTGTCACTTCCGTCACCGCGACGACGACGCACAAAGCACGGCGGACGTCGGCGTTCGGGTCAGCAAGGTGAGCACCGTCGCCCAGACGCGCAGGTGCGAGCGCGAGCACCACGACGCTGAGAACGACGAGCGCTAGAGCCTGGAAAGGCTGCACAACGGCCCAGGCCAGGCGCGCTGTCGCCGCCGTCATCGATGTGGTGCGGTTGAACAGAACCTTATCTTCGCGGATCACGTCCTCCCAGACTCGCGGTAGCCACTGCGCCAGCATCGTGACAGCACCGCGGTCGAGGAGGAGCAGGGCGGTGACGGTGGCGAGACGCGTCCGTGGCGCGGCGCTGGCAACCTGAGACGTTGGAGGAGCGGCTGGTGCCACCGTGGTGGACATCGTGAAGCGATCGAGGACGGCTTCGCCTTGAAGAGTAAACTGCGCGACGAAAAGAGCAGCACCGAGCAGAGTACGCGCCAACAGTAACGTGAGCACTAGGCGTTTCGTCAAAGCTGAGCGCACGTCCGCCCACTCCACCGCCCACCCGGACATAGCAGGGAAGCCGCTGCTGCAGAGAAAGAGAACTGCCACGACCAGCCCATCCACGCGCTTCGGCCCACACGACAGCAGGAACCACAGAAAGGCGCCACTGCTGATCACTTCACTGAAGCGAAGAGACGCAGCGAGAAGGAGTGTGGCCTGCATACTCGGCCGTTGCGAGGATTTGGCCGCGAAGCTGCGGAAGGCGTCAGTGGAGCTCATGAGCGGCGACTGGAGGGACTCCGCGCGTCGTCGAGAGGGGCCGTGCCGGCCTGCTCCTGCGCACCGCCCGACAAGGGCGAGTGCGGCAGTCGCGATAACGCCAAGTGCGGCAGCCATCCAGTGAAGAGAGCTGAGGTCCGTGCGCGTAGGCGACCCGAGAAGGTGATTCATTGTGGTCGCACCGGTCACGGCGACAGTCGCGTTGTGTCCCTCAGTGGATGTTGCGGGTTTCGTTGGAAACTTCTGCGTGGTGACCCGCAGAGTCAAGTAGAATGCGAACGCCATGAGCACGGCCGCAGTGCCCTGACCAACCATAATCGCCGCGTAGCGCTGCGTTCGAGGGAAAGCGAGCGCCGATAGTACGTTCATGCTGCTGCTGCCACCCGTCGCCCGTGAGCGTACGTCCCCCATGTCGAGACACAACACGCAGCGCGCATCGAGCGCCAACCATAGGAAAAGGCCCGCGCTGAGAGCCAAGCCCCCCAGCCACGAGGCGGGCAGCAGCGGCAGGCACAGTAGAGAGAAGAGGAGCGCCGTCATCACAGGGGTCATGACCGCGTCGGCGAGCCACGATGAGATGAGCGCGCGCAGACGGTCCAACAGCTGTGATGCGCGGTCAGAGCTCGTCATGGCCGGATCTGGTGGTCTGACGATGCCCAGAGCCACAACGCAAGACGCACAGCCCAGAAAAAGGTGCGAAAGGCAGAACACCAAATGCGCGTGCCAACAGCGACGCACACGGATAGGGACGATGCGTCTTGTGCCACTCAACGCCTCCGCACGCGGCGCCAACAGGACGTCCTGCAGAAGAAAGAGAGTGGCGACCGTGGTGAACACGTGGAAAAGTAGAAAACGAGCGGCATGGCGTACCGAGTAGGCGACCATCTCTTTGTGCGCTGGCTTCATCGCGCCGCGCGAAACACAATCTCTTCGTGGCGGACGCAACAAATATACAAGGGGAGGCGAAGGCACCGACCGAGAAAAGGCGGAGAGAGGACAGGGGGAGGTTTGCACAGGTGTGTGTTAAAGAACAACGGAGGCACGCACGCGCCGTCGCGACTGGCACCGACCAGAGCGCGTCAATAACCGTGCTGCATTGACCCGATAACACGCACATGTGCTTCAACAGGGCACAAGACGAGCTGCACATTGTTCAGTAGATGAAATGAACAAGGGGGTGAAATGCGGTGATACTCAGGGAATATCGGTGGTGCCGCCGCAATCGCCTCGAGGTACACAAGCGTGCGTCACGCCCGGACGCTGCTGGTGAAACGGGCGCGCTGGAGAAGGCGCAGGCGCTGGACTCTCAGCTGTGCAGACAGCGGGTGCGCACTGCCCCTTCCGTGTGTGTCCTGTGTGCTGCATGGGATGGTGTTGCTGCTCAGGCCGCACCACGGTGTGGGAAAAGAACAGTGGGCAAAAGCCGCCTTTTTGGTAGCGATTGCCCACGGCAGTACCTGGTCTCCACACGCACCGCAAGTGTTCAAGGAATATTAAAGAACGGCAGCTAAGGCGAGCTCAGTGCTGCACTCAATGACAGTGTTCGCACAGAAACAACAGCAAGAAAAAAAAAGGAGGGGAGAACGTATACACACGCGAATGAAGCGATTAGAAAAAGAGGGCGAGGATCAGCGCACCAGACAGGCAGCCTTTCCTTCCCTGTGTGTCTGCGGGGCGGAGAAGGGGGTGATGTGCGTATCGAAAAACGGGAGGGAGCTGCCTCACTTCTCAAAACTAAACAGAGTGAAAGATATGATGGGCGCATCGAAGCAGCCGCGTTTGAAAGAAGAGATGTGTGTGCCAAGAAAGAGAGAAGACGAGGAAAAAGCCAAACACAACGAAAGAAACAAAAAAAGGAAAGACAAAACTTCAGGAAGTTTTCTTCTTCATGCACACACGCGTTGGCAGAACGGCCATCTGACAGACCAGGATACCCGCTTGTGGCCGCGATCACTGCCACGAGAGCTTGTTGCCGTCACGGCGCTTCTCTCAGAGAAGCCAAAGATACGCATGCGGTTCATTGCGCGGAGTGCATGAAAAGGTGTTTTTCGATAGGTCTCATGGACCACGCGAGGCAACAAAGAGTTTTTTACATCCAGACACTTGGGGATCCTGGTGCCAGGCCGCAGCGACAGCGGTGAGAAAGCCGGGCCGCAAGAGACCCCCAAAAAAAACAAAAGCATGTGTTCTGTTGGCGCCCAGCACAGACGATGGTGGCACGCGTGTAGTGGAAGACTGCACGTGACAGCGTGAGTGTATGCGTGGGGAAGTATACGTTCAGCCTCTCCACTCGTGTACCTCGTCCTGACTCACTTCTTGTTTCGCTCTGTCAATCAAAGAGAACTGCAAAGCCGGACAGACGACACGAGGCAGCGGGGGAAAAAAAAAAGCGTGAACACGCACGAGAACACACAAAAGGCAGCTGTGTTGAGCCGACCGCTATCGGTTCTACGCCCGCCCATGCGGGCCTTTCCCTGTTCGCTCTGTGTAGACGCTCCCTGAAGAGTTTCCAAAGTCAATCGGCACCGCCCTGTGTTTTCTGCTTGGCGAGCATCTCCTTGAATTTGGCACCTTCATCTGCGTAGACGGCCTTGCGCATGGTTCGGAATTCTCGGTCCTTCTGCTCACGTTCCAGTTCACCGTTCGCTGTGCCGGCCGCCAACATTGGTCGGCCGTTCTTGGCGACAGGTGCGACAGGTGCGTTCCTCCTCTGCTCCTGCATCGCCTCCTCCTTCACCTTCTTGACGTAGGCGTTGACCTCGGGGTCCCACTGGGTGTCGCCGGAGTCCATCATCGCTTCCATGTCGTCGTCAATATGAACGTACGGCGTCTTGGGCTCGTCAATGTGCTTTGTGACGGGGTGTGTGCGCTGATATTCCTCATTGGCCTCCAAGTTCTTCTCATCCCAGACGACACGCCGGCGCGAGGACGAGTTAGAGGCCCCGCTACTACGCCTTCCCGCGGTGGAGCTGCCGCTGGCCTGCCTAGCGGCGAAAGGAGTGGCGCCGACGGCGGGAGCAGCGGCACTCGCGGGCGCCTTGACCGCGCTCTTCGCCGGGGGCTGGCTGGGCTTCGCGGACGCGCTGGCGGGGGGAGCCACGGACTTGAGTGCCGGCTTCAGAGGCGTCGCAGCGCCACCAGTAAACTTGCTCGTCGCGCTCATTGTGAGTGTGTTCGATGCGTAGGTGTTCCTGTTGTTTGCTTGGAATTGTGTTACACGTCGCAGGAAGTTACGCGTTTGACCTGTTTGTATGTGGAGTTGGTGGTGTGAGTGTCGTGAGTATCAATTGCGTAAGGAATTTCTTTCGCGTGTGTGTGACGTGTGAGAAAGGGGGAAGAGAAAGCGAGGAGATGTAGAGATTTCCGAATTGGAATTCACAGGCACAGACAAGTGAGAGCCGTGGCAGCTCGAAACCGCCTAAAGTGCCTACGACATGCTGCTATTGTCTCTCAGTGGTGTCTGCAATCAAGAGGTGAGTGCGCACAGTGCGAGGACGGCAAGAGGCGAAGTGGGTGCAGGTACGATGTAGAAAACGGGAGCTGCCGTGTGGCGTACGCGTGCCGACCATTCAAATACGGTCAAAGCGGGGGCCACACGTTCCACAGAGCGACCCCTTCGACGAACCTTTTTTCCTGTTCTCCAGCAGACGACACACACACACACACGAAAAAGGAGAGAAAAACGGCGCGGCGGTCGAACCACCCAGAGAAAACAAAGAGGCTGACAAAAGACACCTGCGGAGAGACATAAGTGCACAGACTCCCATTTGGTGCTCCCCTTCTTCTTCTTGTTTTTTGTTGTTGTTGTTGTTGTTCTCTGTGGGCGCCTCACATGTTCAGCAGATGTGGTGGCAGAAGGTGCTCCGCAATGTACACCGGTATCCCTGTCAGTACCAAGCGAGTGGGTAGTCGGACACCATCACGGTGACAAAGAGACGGAGGGATTGGGATTCCGCAGAACAGGTGCACGACCTCTTCCGGCGCGTCAGTCGTCGGGCTCAAAGGCGCCGGCCCAGCCAGCCCAACAGACAGCGAGCTTGGGGATGGTGACGGGGGCGTCGTGGAGCTTGGGCTTGTCGTGCTGGCGGTACCAGCGGCTTTGGCAGCCTTTCGCAAGGCCAGACGCTGCTTCAATGACGACACGGCACTAGTCGAGTCGGCACTCTCACTCGCCACAGTCGCGGATGCCGATGCGTCAGAGGCCAGTGCAACTTTGGGGCTGTTGGTGCGCTGGCGCTCCTCTGTCTTGTCTGGAGTTCCCGTCGAGGCGTCTGTCGCTGCGACCTCCGATGCGTGCGCGGAGTGCGACTGCAGCGCGAGCCGCACACGCTCATCGTAAAACGCCTTTTGTGCGGTACTGAGAGCGTCCCAGTGCTCCGACATGACGCGCAGGTAGTCTTTCTCCGCGGTCGGCGACTCAAACGCGGGTGGTGCGGTCCACCGTGGCGACGCCAGAGTCGGCGGTAGCGCCGGTGTGGGTGCGCTCGATGGCACAGCCCCTGCACTAAGGTTTGCACTTGAGGGGTCTGAAGTTGCGGAACGGCCGTACCGACGCACGTACCGCTCCTGTGAGAACTTCACCGCACATGGTGGTGCGTCGGCGCCAAGGCGCAGAGAGCAGCACAGCAACGCCACGGCTTTCGACGCGGTGGGGACATCGGGCATCTCCACGTAGCAGAACGCACCGGTTGGTGTCGCCGCCGCGCGCAGGTCGCCGAGGGGGAGCTCGACACCGACGGACTGAAGCTGTTCAACGAGCGCCTGTTTCACATCGTCCACGGAGAAGCCCCGGATCGGGCCGAGAAATAGTTCAGACGTCGGAACCGTTTGCAGGCTATCCGCATACGTGGTCGAACAACGGAAGCAACTTTCGCGCTCTGACGAGTTCCAGTTGCTGCACACCGCACAGGCCCAGTCATCCCTCTTGAGGGGTGGAGACGGGCCAAGAACGCCCTGCGTAGAGACGGGTGTAGGGGGCACCAGCGAGCTACGAAGTACATCCAGCGTGGCGGACCTTGTCCGAAGCAACGCCTCAGCGCGCGACATTTTGTGTTCGCGCTTTGGGTGCGTAGCGTAGTGGCTTTTACCGCTGTCACTATCACGCTGCGTGTGTTCGGGAGTCGGTGACCGCGGGCGTCGGCTCCTCGATGGCAGCAGGGTGTCTGCCCGCAGAGCAGCACTGGGGTTGCTCAGCGAAGGTGGCGAACGCGCCCAGCCCCGCCCTTTGCGTACTTCCGCTTCTTCGATGCCAACGTCCATTGGCGGAGAAATGTCGCGACCGTCGTGGCTCATGGAGTACAGTGAGCCAACAACGACCTTTGAGTTCACCAACAACAGCAACAGAAAAAAAAAGGGGGGTCGGCGATACAGCTAGCAGGCGAGAAGCAACTATGTGAGGCTCAAGTAGTAGGTGCTGTGAAGAGCGCGGAGCATGAAACAGGAAAGGCGACAGCTGTTGTGCGCAGCCATGGGACGCAGGCCCGCCAGTACTGCTCTCCCACATGTGCGAGCACAGAAAAGCAGTGAATCGAGAGTGTAGGCGACTTATGCCACGTCGCGCACTCGCTCTGTGGCGGCGTGCCATTTTTTTCTCACCACCACTTGTTTCACATTTCCTCTCTGTCATTCTCTTATTCGCAAGACGCACAACGACCGCACTCTCTTCATCGACAAGAATGATGTCGTTTAACCACGTTTCAGAAACAAGCCTTCGTCACCACATGGTCAGCGCGGCACGCTGGCTGCGTAGGCGTACGTATGTACACCTTCATCGCGCTTTCGCTGCGTTCACTGATCCTTTTGTTCTTTTTTTTTTTCTTTTTTTTTTCAAGTTGTTGTTGTCTTCCGATCTTCTCACTGGTGCATCTGACATGGACGCGCACTCCGCACGGCGCAGTGAGAAAGCAGTCTGTACATGCTTCACTTACGCGATAAAGCCGTGGTCGGATCACGTGCGACCATCTCCTGCATGATGTGCCGTACGACGCGTTCCGCCTCCGCCTCTGCCTTCGCGATGATGCGCTTCTCGCGGTCCGACTTGGCGTCTTTGTGCAAGGAGTCGCGCAGAGACACAATATGCGCATACTTGTCCTTGGCGCGACGCTGAAGGGCCGCCGCGATAGCCGGATCGGTGAGCAGCTCACTCACCGTTTCACTGACTGCCTGTGTCAGATCCTCGTAGGCTGTCGTCGCCCCATCACCGGAAAATGATGTACGCGTGCTCTCCTCCTCTAACAGGTTCGTTGCGAGAACAGAAACTGTGTACGTCATTGACTCGATGCCTTTGCGCGCGACACCGAAAAAGTCGGCGTTCTCATCATCTTCGCCACCGCTGTTGTCGTCAACTGAGGCTGCGCCTGGGCCGGATCGCGTGCGGTGCCGCCCGCCTGCACCGGCGCCCGCTCTCTGTCGTGTGGAGAGCGCTTCCTGGCCTTTGCCATACGCCTGCGACACGTTGCGCGAGAGCGCCACCAGTGCGAGCAGCGGTGTCGTAGGTGGGATCAGTGCTTTGGGGTGAATGAGGCGCACAGCTGCCGAGCCGCTCTCGAACGTCGAAGACGGGAACGAGGAGGCCTCCTGAACGATATCGAGTCGTAGGCACTCACGCACCGCCTCCATCACGACGAACAGTTTTTGACGCGTGACCCAGAACTCGAGCCGAAACAGTGGGCGTGCCGCCATCTCGTCCGCGGGTGTCTCCACGGCGGATCTCGATGCGGCGCTGCTGCTCACCGTCTCGAACGGAAGGCAGTGCATGGCGTTGCGGGTAAGGTGCTCGAGAGCCACATCTCCACAGTACCGTACGAGGACGGGATACGACAGCAGCGCCGCCGCGTCCATGGCGTTGAAGCACGTCTCTGCAATATCGCTACAGACGGTAAGGAGATCCACGAGTACGGTCCACGCTACATGCGGGGACATCGTCGTGGCCTGCTTCTCGTCGGCAGAAGGCGGACTGGGGACGAAGGACGACGCGAGCCGACCGCGCGTGCTCACGACGTGTGAGAGCACGTAGGTGCGGAGGGCGTGCTGCACAGAGTGGTACAACGCCGCGTCGGCGTCTTCACTCTGACCGGAGAAAGCACCCATTTCGCCGTCAAACAGGTTGAAGACGTTCCCACGATCGGGGTGCAGTGCGCCATCTCTCCTACCTCGCATGGTGGACGCGGAAGACGACGCCGGGTAGGCTCCACCTTGACGGCTGTCTGCGCCGAACGATTGAGCGCGGTCAGCCGTGCGGAAGCTCTCTGCTGATACCGTCTCATGCGTCGGACGGTGTTTCAGGCGCTGGACGAGTTGCGCAGTACTGGCCTCGCGCGTCGCTGTAGACTGTAGCATCTCCACCACACAGGAGAGAAGCACTTCCTCGACCAGCTGCTGGCCCTCCGCATCCTCGGGCACACGTTGCTGCGAAGAGGGGTCGGCCAGCTTCTGGCGCACCCGCGCGGCCGTCGCACTCGCCGACGTCGACGTGCACGCGGTGTCCTCGGAGGTACCGGTAGTCGGAGCAGCTGTCATGTTTTGACGCACGGTGCTCGCCAACCCAGGACGTGTGACGGCGAAATCCTGCGATGCGATTTTCGTCTCCGGCGACGGCGCCCGCCGTGCGGTGGCTTCGTGCTTTTCGCTCGGTGCGTGGCCGCGCAGCATGGCGAAGGCTTTCACTAAGCGTTCCACAGCCTCGGAAGTCTCGCGGAGCTCCACAATCTTGGGGTCTTCCGGTGGTGCAACAGCAGCCGGGGCTGGTGCGTACCCCGACGATGGCGGGGGCAGTGGTGGAGGCACCTGCGTTGTGAAGGTCAGGCCAGCCCATTCCCCGGGGGGCTGTGCGCTCGGCTCAGCCGCCAGAGCTACGCCCGGATACGATGGCGCCGTTGTGAGTGCGGGTGCCGCCCCCGACCCAAGGGGAAATCTGCTCTTGTCGAAACCGGGCTGTGGAAGATCTGGTAGCGTCATGTGGAGTGTCGGCGGCGAGACAGGGGAGACGAATGCGGCGCGTGAGGAGGTCATGGCCGAGGCATCACCGCTGCGCTGGCCAAGGATGGCGTTGCTGAGGCTGAGCTGCGGCACGACACTGCCCCCGTTCGTCAGCGGGCCGTATCTGGCGTCGTGCTCGGACGCCGCCGACATCAACGGTTTTTGTGTGGGGGCAATGGCATTGGCTGAACTTGTCGTCGTGACAAGCGGGGCCTTCAAGTGCTGCGAGAGGGTGCTGAACACGCTGCTGGGGTCCGCCGATGAGTTCTCTTCTTCTTCGTGTGCGCTGCCTCCCCTGTGCGCGGCGGTCTCGGAGGGGGCATCGGGCGCTCGCGCTGGCTGTGCGGGCGGGCTGTCTGTGTGCACGGCCCCCTGCTCGAGGGGGCTGCTGCGTCCTGCATCGGTGTCCCCGTGTGGCGTGGTGAGAGACGGCTTCGGCGAGATCAGCGCGTCTGAGACGGCACTTGGCCCCCGAGACACGCTCATCCCCAGCTCGCTGGTTGGCTGCACCGCACTCTCGAACGGCACCGAGGACCGCGCGAGGCTTGGCGCGTGGCTGTTGAATGCGACGAATGTGCCAAACTGGTTGAACTCGCTGTTCAGGTCGGCGTTCCGCGCGCGTCTGAAGCGAGCGGGGTCGCCGTCGCCGATGGTGGCCTCCGAGTACGTGCTCATGGACTCACCATGACCAGGCATCCCTGAGCTGCGGCGGGTGCTGGACTCGCTGTCGTGGTGTGAGCTGTCGCCGAGAAGCCACTTACGCAGATCCCACGTCTTTTCCTTCGTGAGAACATTGTAAAAGTACGGGCGGCCGGTGTCCTCGTCACGGGCTTTTCGCCAAATACCAGCAGCCAGCGCGCGTTCCAGTAGGTCTGTGCCCGTGCTCCGTCGGCGGCTTCCGTCATGGCTGCTTTCGTCTGACGCCTTCGTTGACTGGGGAGCCGCGTCTGTGGTGGATGCCGTTGCACTGGGCGTAGGTGCCGGGAGAGGGCTGGGAGATGCTGCAGCAGTGTCCGACACGGGAACAGGAACAGGAACGGGAACGGAAAGTGTCTGTGGAACGGCCGGTGGTGCCTGCGTTGTAACTGGGCTCCTGGCGCTCTTTGGCGTCGACGAGCCAGACGAACGGGGCGACGACGTGCCCGTGGACTCCTCGTCAAATGAATCTTCGTAGTCGTTCATCGGTGCGTTGGTACGGCGCTATGTGTGAGTGCGTGCGTGCGTCTTTATGTGTCCGTCTCTTCCTCTATGTTTAGGCCTACGCGATCGAAAGAGAAACGTGTAGTCGGTCTATTGAGACGTGTGATATGCCGCGGCAAAATCTGACGCACTCGGCTGTGACACAGTTCTGTGATGAGACTGGGTGTAATCACCAACAAAACGCTGCCGGTGAGTTGAACCCGCGAGCCCGTTAAGAAGAGGAGAAAAGGGAAGAGAGTGCAGACAGAGAGAGACAACACGAAACCGGAGGAAACAGTACAAATATGATCCGCTTACAGAGGCACCTGCTGGTATGGCACGCAGTGCACGGCGGTGCCCATGCGTAGGGCGACTCAATACGCACACGAGCCATCGTCCTTCCAGAGGAGGATGGGGGGAAGAAGCTGAGCTACAAGATATCAACAGGAGAAGGGAAATCTTAGCCGAGGTCAATCACTGCGCTCTCTTGACTTGTCAACTGGGGTAGGTGCAGATTTATTTGTTTCCACTTGGCGCTAATTAGCTGTTGTGCATCTCTGTGATTTAAAAAAAAAAAGGAGAGACGTGCCCGTGCAGCGTCATCGCCACCGGCGGCAAGCATGACAGGCGTCACTCAATGACGCCAACGGCGCGAGAGAGTGGGAGAATGTGCTTGTAGAACCTGTCAATGACGGTGCTCATCTCCATGCCCTCACCCGGCAGCCGCGACATGTGCACATTCCAGAAACTACTCGGTGGAGCGGGTAGTAGCGTCAGCCCACGCGTGCCTTCATCGATGTACACAGGAGCCTGCTCCACGCTTTCGGTTCCGTACACCTCGCAGTACGCCATCCAGTAAGCGTTGACACGCGCGGTGTGAAAAGACGGCGTGGAGCCAGTCGCCGACGTCACGCTCTTTCTGTCTGCACTGTCCTTCGAGTCGACAGCGCTATCACTGTCACTGGCGAGCGAAGAGCACAGCGCGAAGCTCGGTGAGCGCGAAGATCCCGATGAAGAGGGGGAGCCACCAAAAGGGGAAGTGGAGCGGGATGACGAAGGGAGGTCCCACCGACGCCGGACACTGTGCTGTGAGCGGCCTGGGACACGCGCGCGCTTCTGCCCAGGACGCGCAACCCGGTGGGCTGTTTGAAGACCTTTGAGTGGCATCGGAAGAAGGCCGCGGTCGCTGTCGTCATCACCGTCGTCGTCGTCGTCAGTGTCTACATACGCGGGAAGCGACGGAAGCGATGACAACGGTCCTGCATGGCCGTCAGTGTTCTTCGCGTCGTCGTCGCTGGCGTCGGAGACGAACGCGATGCTCGGCACCGACGCAGAAGACGCAGCATCCGAATTCGCATCCAGGCGCGCCTTGGCCTCCTTCCGCTCCTCCGCATAGACAGTCTCCAAGCGCGAAAGGAAAATGAGTTTTACCACGGCATCACAGACAAAGCGCAGCAACGTGTGTCGTGGAGAGCGGGCGGTCGCGTCCTGCAGCAAGTCGTGAGCGTACTGCACCCGCTCCGTCTGCGCAGCACAGAAGAGACCGACCACCATGAGCATCAACGGCATGGAGGACCCGCCAGGTAACGCCGCCTCTGGGCCTAGGCCTACCGCACGGTGAAGAGCGGCGGTGACGGCTTTCTTGACGTGCCCACGCACACTGGAGGACCAGACCAGGTGCGCGTTCGCGACTAGGACTGCCTGTAGCTCCCCTTCATCGAGCCCACACCCGCATTGCAGGGAGAGAAGTCTTGTCAGGGACGTTGGGAGGATCTTCAAGGTGGCCTCCACACCCTGAGCAAGGCACTTGTCCACGAAGGAGAACCCATGCCTGGAGGGGACGGCGAGGTGTTGAAGTCTCGCTACCACTCGGCTCTCTGGCGTGTCTTCCTTCTCAGAGGTGCCGTCAACGCCTTTCGCGGACGCGTCGAGGGGCTCCGCAAAGCACCGCGTAAGGGAAAGCGATTCAATCGCGTGACAAAGCACGGCGTGTCGAAAAAGGAAAATCGGATGGTACCAGGCGGTCAGGTTGGCTGCCTCGAATTCGGCGTTGTAGTGGCATAGGGGGCACGAGAGCTGGGTCGGACCGCGACGACGGAGAAAGGCACCGCGACAGCGCCCACACGCGAGCTGGTCCGCTCGACCTTGGTAAGGGGCGAGCCGGAGCGCGACGGAGACCTCCTTGAGTGAGAGGAAGCCGGACCACGGTGTGCGCTGGGCTGCTTGGCCTGCGCGATCTGTCAGCCGTCTTTGCTCATAAACATCAATGGGGAGCGAGGGCGCTGCAAGCTCGACAAACGGCGGCCAGAGATCGTCGAAAAAGGCAGACAGCGTCCGACACAGAGCGAGTGACGCCGCAGAGGACGCATGCGAGTCCATCAGCGTCACTGGGAGCAGGGTCATGTCTGGTCCCAGTGCTTCCTCGCCGTCGACCATTTCGGGCTCCGAAGCTGGTGGTGACGTCGTCATGTTGTCAGCAAAGAGAGCGGTGAGAACTGCGCGCGACTCCTCGCCGAGCTCACGCGCACGCGGTGAAAAACAGCTTTGCAACAGACCCAACACGATGCACTGCTTCACAAATGGGCGTGTAAAACCAAGCTCCGTGTAAATGTACGTCTCCTCCGTCGGCCGCATGCCGCCAAAAACACGCGAAGGCCGCGTGCTCAGTGTTTCTGCAAGAATGCCATGCTGACTCGAGTCGTGGTGTCGCCGACGTCCATCGAAAGGGATACGGCTTGCCAGGACTGTGCGTACCTTCGCATACGGGGTCAGCGTCAGACGTTGCGCCACCGCGTGCACGCCGATCACATAAAAAGCAAGCAACGTCTCAGCCAAAAAAGCGGTGTCGTGCAGACGTGCGTTCATCGCGATTGGCAGCGCGTCAGGAAGCAGTGGTGACAAGGCGCGGCGCAACGCCTCGTCTGTCGTGCGCACCACCGCCGCACTGTCTCTCTGCTCGTGGGCGGCCGCGTCTTCGTGCGGGTCTCCTCGCTGCACAGAATCGTGGCCACTGGCTTCGCGTGCTTGTCGTTTGCGGATGCGCTCCGCCTCATGGTGTTGAATGACGCGTAGGATGCAATAGTTCGCGGCTTCGTGCGCCACTTCAGCGACCGCAGACTCGCACACATCAAGCAGTGACTGCGTTGGGCGAGCGACCGGTGCGGCGGGCATCACCGGGGGCACAACGACCGAAGCCTTTTGGGTGACTGTCTTCTGTTCCACACCAGCAAAGCGTGCGCTCATCGCGGAGACGACCTCATCGGTGGTGTCGCGCAGCAAGAAGGAGTGCGGCACAACGGTCTGTACACTGGGCAGCAGACGCGGCACCTGACGCAGCACCGCGGCGGCCGGCTGACAGCCTGCATCACACCGCGCGAGAACCCGCTGGCCACGCGCCTCAATCGCCTGCGCACTCTCCGCCGGCTCCGCTTCCTCGCTGTAGTTGTTGTGGCTGTCAGTTGTCTCGTCGCGCGTCGCAGGCGTGTCGTCACCTTCCAGAGGAATGCGGCACGGGTACACGAGATAATTTTGCTTGACGTGTTGCGCGTGTCGGGCTGGATCAGCCGCGTCGGCGAGCTTACGGTGTAGCCACGACTTCTGTAGCGCGTAGGCGAACACGACATGCTCGCACGTGCCAAAGCCCGCGAGACGGTAAATGTACACCGGCCGCGTTTGCCCAAAGCGAAAAATGCGGTACGTCGCTTGGGCGTCGTTGGCGGGATTCCAGCCCACGTCCAGCAAGAGGCAGTGGTTGGCCGCCGTCAGTTTGATCCCAACGCCGCCGGCGCCGACGGATGCCACCATGACTGGGGAGGAGGTGTCATCGTTGAAGGCTGCGATGGACGCGCGGCGATCTACGTTGCTCCTCGCGCCGGTCAGCACAAGCGGCTCAACCTGAAGGTCGCGGCGAACAAGCGCACACACGAGCATCACGTGCGAAATATATCGGGAGTACACCACCACCTTCTCGCGGCGGTCATGCACAATGTGCCGCACAAGCGCCAACGTAAAGGTCAGCTTCGGGGACTGGCTGACATCGATGATTTCCACGTCGGTCGACGCTGCCCATCCGTCTGCGACCTCATCGTCAACGCTGTCCGCGTTCTCGCTCTCACTCAGATCCTGTCCGTCGCGCTGCGCACGCCTGCCATCTTGTGGCCGACCCTCTGCTGATGACGGTACTGGCAGTGGCGACGCGTGCTTCTCCGCATCGTCGAAATCAATGGTGACGAGACACGGATGTAGGCACAGGTGGCTCGATTGATGGTACAAGCTGAGCATGATCACACTATGGTCCTTCTTGACCATGCGTGCCGCGAAATGCTTCTGCATACGTCGATACATCCTGTCCTGGGTCGCGGAAAGGTTGAAAAAAAAGACATGTTCGTGGCGTGGCGGCAGCGCGGCCTCCAGCAGCTCCGGTCCGCAGTGGTGCACGGTGTCCGCGAAGAATAGGCGCAGCGAGGCGACGCACCTTTGCATCTCGCGGAAGTGCGAGAGGGACGCGTCTGAGCACTGGCCGCGCTCGATCGGGGCGACAAAGTACTTGTGGAACTTCTTCGTGTCGAGCAGTCGCCCCGTCACCACAGACTGCATCACATTGTAGTCCTCAAGGTGGTTCTGGATGGGCGTGCCCGTCACTGCGAGCCGCAGTTGTGTGTGGCACAGATGCCGAGAGAGCGTCCGCATCAGCACAGAAGACTGTGTGCGCAGACGGTGCGCCTCGTCCAGAACAAGTACATCAGCGGACTCGAGCATATCAAGGAGCGTGACAGTCGCAGACAGTGGCACGCGAGCACGAATCGCATCGAGCGCCGACCACACACGATCAGTACGCCCTTGCTTCGATGGTGTCGCTGTTGACCCGCACTGTTCGACGAGGTGCTGAGCGTAGTGGATGAATTCCTCGTAGCCCATGATCAAAATACCACCTTCTTTGTAGTATGACGTGAGGATGGCGTTGTACTGCGGCATCGATGAGCTCATGCTGCTCGTGGACGCCGATGGCACGTACGTCGGGAGGGACACACGTCCGAACAGCTCAGGTCGCACCCACTCGTCCATCGTCTGCTGCCAGTGGGAGACGCAGCTGAGAGGGCACAGCACAAGCACGCGGAGGGCCCGGCACAGCTTTGGTAGTGCGGAAGGTTTACTTCCACCCACGTCGGCGCCCAGCGCATAGCTGCGCTTCAGCGTCATGAGCCACAGTTGAGCCTGAAGAAGGAGAACAAACGCCACCGAGGTGAGCGTCTTACCCAGGCCCATGGAGTGACCGAGGACGCAGCCGTGCATCTGGTGGTACAAGTCAAGGCGCTGTGCGAGAGTACATGAAGAGGAGCGCGCTGCCATGCGCAGCAAACCTTCATCCACAATTCTGTGCCAGACGAAATGAAGTGCGTCTACCTGGTGTGGTCGCAGCACAGACGCCAGCGCATCGGGAATGACCAGCGACGAGGTCCAGCTGGGTGTGAACGATGACGTGAGCACGCCACCCGATGGCGCACGGTGAGGGTCGCCACTCATACTATCTCAAAAGCAAAGTTCGCCTTGTGGGATACGGGAAAATCGCCGGCCCACTGTCTGTGTTACCTATTGTTGTTCGTTACAGACACAGTCAGGCCCTTTGTGTGCGTGTGCTCACTGTTGGAAGAAACCAAAACCGGATGCGAGGAGCGAGCCGTCCCTCTGCCTTGCCGCTCTGCCGGGTGTTTTTATGTGATGATGTGATTAGGCAGCTATCCGTGCGTCAAATAAGTATGCGTATAGGCATAAATATGTATATTTATGTGTATAATGAGAGAGTACTCAGACTCGCTCAAGAAGAGAGAGAGCGTAGCGCCACTCCTGGATGTCGTTGTTTGCCGTTCTCTCACTCCACAGATTCTGTTCACGATTTGCGTTGATTGCAAAAAAAAAAAAAAACTCAGTGATGACGGACGGAGCCACACACACACAAATACATACATACATACACAGAAGAGGAAAGAGCACACATGTCGATGCGCAGAAGGGTGAAGAGGGGCGTTTTTAGTGAGAGGGGAATCGGCGTTTAGCAGACAGGAGAAGAGTGTGAGAGACCTTGACAAGGGGCACGCAACAAGCTAGTGACGGAAGCCGCGCCGCTCATCCGTTCTTTTTTTTTTTTTTGCAATCGGCGTGCGTTGCACCTCAAAGCAAAGATCAGACATGGAGAGGTGAAGTCGTCTGGCAACGGCTCTGTGGTGTGGAAATTGTCGGCTGGTGTCCTTGTCTTCGTTTTAAATCCTCATGGGCTACGCACAACACCGGGAGAAAAAAAAAGACGCATTTCCGTTCGTTGGGTGTAATGGGGTTTGTGTCCTCTGTGGTACAGTCGGCATGGACAGAGAGTTATGTGTCCGTGCCAGCTTTTGTTTCCTTCTTAAGCGCCTGCAAGTGCATCAAAACGGAACAAAACAAAAGTAATAGGTCGAACAATGATAACAGAGCCCAGTGATGTTTACCTCTACTCGATTCACAACACGACAAAATGAGGAGAGGAGCGCCAAGGGCGAATGGCAGACCCCCCCCCCACACACACGTACGACACGTACGACACACGTGTACATAAAATCAATCCGTATGATAGTGCTGCTCCTGCCTGCGCCGCTGTTGCTCGCGCATGGCTGCCTGCACACGAGGTCCGTAAAAGCGCATGACCAGAAAGAGACCAACGCCGACGAGAATGAGAGGTAGGCTCGCGACGAGTATGGAGAGGAGGTACGCCGCAATCGCAGCCGGTAAATCGGTGAAGCCTGAAGTGTAACTGTAGATCGTGGATGGCGCCTGCAGGACGGCGTAGTAGAGAACGGCGAACGGGTACAGGCAGATGTAGCCGACCATCCACTCCATGACAAATCCAACGAGGAGGTCGGTGATGGATTCCACCTCGCCCACGCGCCACAGCGACGAGTACCAGGCATTGTCGTAGCTGGCTTTCTTGACGAATTTGACGGAGTCGGACATCTTGGATCGCAGCTCACCCGCGAGCTGAGTGGACACCACGCCATAGAGAGGGCGGAGCTTGTCTAGCATCATGTTCTCCTGCGCGCGTACCGTGTTGAGTTCAACGAGGGCCTCATTGTACGCCTCATCAAGTATGCGGATCTTCGCACGGTCCTCCTTCTTCGTATAGAAGAATCCCTCGCGTTTTTTGGCCTTATCGAGTGCGTCCTGAGCCTTGTACACTCTTGCGAGTGCCGCGTGCTGCTCATTGTGACGCAGCTCCAAAATCTCTTTTTCCCAGAATTGGATCTGTTCGTGTCGGTTGCCCTTGACCACAGCCTTGAGCGGATCTGCCTTGGCGCTCGCAGTCGTCGGCGTGGTGAGAAGAAGGACCAATAGCACAGCAAGTGCCAGGCACGCTACTCCATGCGCGTGCGTGCGCCGTGCGTGGTTGACCATGATGCTGCGGTGAGAGAGAGAGAGAGAGCGGGCACTACCCAATGACAAGAGCTGGACTGGACCGTCAAAAGGTGGAGGAGAGAAGTGAAAAGGAGGGATGCACTGGCACAGACACAAGCAGAAGAGCACACGTGTTCTGACAAGGGGTAACGATGTGGGGGGCTGAGACCGTTTTCTTTGGTATTTGTTTTTATGTGTTGTGAGCCTACTACGCAGAGCGGGAGGGACGGCAAGAGAGGGAAATTGGAGAGAACCAGTAGCAGGACGGGATAAAAGGAAGAGAGAAACGTTATGAAACGGTGCGTGACAGGTGGTGGGCGAGAGCAGTGGAAGCGTGCTTGTTGGCTGTTCGGTCAGACGACGCGGTTGAGGCAGACCCAAACACAACAAAGAGATACCAATGGCAGCAGCCTCCGCTCCTCCGATGCGAGCCGCGCACCCCACGCCGCCGGAGCAGGCGTGACCGGCATGAGATCCTCTTCAGGCGGCCTCGCATGGGAGAGATGTTGTCGTCTTGAGTTTGTTTGTTTTTTGGGGAGCCATCGCGATCTCACGATGTTGCTGGAGGTGCCAGCGTTGAAGGCTGCTTTTTTTTTTTATCGTCAGTTCATCGTGCTTAGCTACTTTTGAGTGATGACTGCACTGACAGGCAGTGTCCAACGAAGCCCAGACGACATCACCACCATGGTCAATGACACACATACACACACAAGCGACCTGAAAAAAAAAAAAAGGACGTCCGTGTGGGCGAATGACTGACGGAGACGCAGACTACAGCACGACCAGGGTTGTGAAAGCCTTTGGGCTTTACTCGCACAGTCCACCTCACCGCTAAGTTTGCTTGATCCATGGCCTTCTTCTCTTGTTTAGTATCTTCCATAACCTCACACAACACCAAATTGGAAAGCATGCCCACTGCGCACAGACCCCGGCGAACTGAGCCTCGTCGTCGCGTGGGCTTTCCCTGGCATCGTGAACGACATACGCAAGGCTTCCTCGGAGGCCTTCACCTCTCGGGGTTCTTACTGAGTGCTGCCGCTAACCTTCTGATACAGTGTCAACAAGTAATCACCGTAGGATGGAAGCTGCCGCACGGCATCCTCGGTCATGCAGCGCGTCAGGGAAGGCTCGTACACCGAGTTCCCCTGTGGGCACAGGGCGACAGCAGCCTTGTAGATAGGCTGGCAGAGCTTCAGCTGCTCATCCACAAGCTTGTTCATGCGTTGGCGAAGTGCCGCGAGCTCGTCCTGAGAGGCGCTGCAGAGCGCCTCATTGCCCACATCGCCCGTATTCGCGCTGTCCAGCCCGAGTGCTCTCAGCACTGTGTTAGAGACGGACTTACCTAACCAAATGACGACCACCATGCCGGCGTTCACCAGATACACGCTATCCGACGAGAAGTACGACTGCGAGGCATAGACCGGTGCAGGCAGCTGCTCAACGGGGGTGTACGGCGAGTACAGCTGATACGACCATCCCAAGTAAAACGTCAGCATCCCCTCCGGCGTCCCAGCGATCACAGAGGCCATACTCGCCACACGCTCGTCCGGTAGGATTGTGCGCGTCGTCGCCAGGCCCGTGGCTGGCAGGCGGAAAAAGCCGTTCAGAATCTGCGGCACAAAACGCAGCGTCTCCGGCATCAACAACTCCTTCGCCTGCGGCCGCACACCCTGCCCTTCCATATGCTTGACGCTCGCTCGCAGGATGGCGACCAACCTGTCCGTGGCCTTTTGCTGCGCCTGCGGGAATGGCATGGAGACGGCGTCGTCCACGCACATTTTTGTCAGGAAGCTCGCGACACCCAGAGAATTGGCTGAGTTGAGGATGCGACCTGGAGAGGCGACTACAGGGACTTGGATGGTGTGGCACCGAATGCGACGCTCGCGGTTACGTGTCGTGTAGACAAGCGCAAACTGCACGTAGGCGAAGGAGCCTTTGAAGTTCGGTCCCACCTTGAATTCCACCGCGTAGCTGGCATCCTCGTCCGAGATGGGCAGCGCGAGGAGGTCGGGCTCGCGGACGTGACAGTGGCCGAAGAAGTTTGTCACGATTAACCCGTTCGACGTTCTCACCCGCAAGATGCAGTCAAACGCCGTAAAGCGCGTGAGGAGATGCGCGACATGGCTCGCGAGGCCATTCATCGACTGGGGCGAGATGCGATGGATAGTGCCCGAGGTGAAGCGCGCGAGTGGTGCGAAGGTCGTCAGGTCCTGGTCGGTGCCACAACCAGCGATGATGTCGATGGAGATGCTGCTGTTCGAGCACGCCAGCGCACGCTGCTTGTACCAGTCATTCGCCGCCGCGCACATTGTGTATTCCTTCGGCTGATTCGAGAGCTTCGAGGCGTCAAAGCGGGTCTTGAGCTTGCCCTCGCCGGCCGACGGGATGGAGCAGACGAGCGACACGATCTTACCACCGCAGCGCTCCAAAATGGAGATGGACGCCGTGATGGCTGGGCCGTAAGCGCACTCGACATCTTTTGTCTGTCTGAACATACCGGGCATCTTTTCAAGGAGCTCCTTGACCAGGCGATACGACTCCTTCACTGGCACGAGCAGCTCGTCGACCGAGCAGGGCAGCTCCAGCGACTCCAACTTGAACTGGTCATTGACATTGCAGATGTCGTTTACTGTGTCTGGCGCCATCATGATGCGCGGGGCGGTGAAGCTGGGGTGAAGACCAAAGAAGTACACGGTTGCGTCGTAGCCGACGATGCTGATGTGCACCGCATCGTCGGCGTCCTTCATCTTCTCGAGCGCCGTCAGCGCGCCTTGGCATGCTCGGTACAACGCACCGGAAGATACAGCGGGGTAGGAACAGTCCAGCATCAGCACAAAGGCAGGGCGCTTAGGAGGGCGGCGCAGGAACTCCTCGGTGGGGTAAAAGTCGACACTACAGTGCTGGAGTTCAGGACGGTCATAGATGTCTTGGCGTTGGCCGGAGTTCGAATCGAGCGGGCTGTAGTAGTCGGGCAGCACGTCGTTCATTTGACGACACAGGATGCACTGCCAGCTGCGGCCGCCGTTCGTGAATGTCGTAAAGGGGTTGATGTAGGCGGCGCACTTGCGACACCGCACCATGCGCTTGAGGGCCGTGAAGTCCACCTCAGGTAGCTTCGTCTCTGCGAAGGGGTGAATGGTGAAGCCGAGCGGAATCTGCAGAGAGTCGGCGAGCGTCTGCGTGGCGGGCAGACAGCTCACCGTCGGTCTTACCGAGAGACGAGTCACAGTCTGAATGTGCGCTGGGGCGGGCATCTTCTCGACGAGATCCTCCTGGAGATCTTGCGGCAGCAGACGCGGGATCGACGGGTGGTCAAGAAAGCGGCTTTGATCGTTGTGCCGAAGAAGGCGCGCTCGGCATACGCGAACAACATCTAGATTGGGTGCGGCAGGCTGGTACGACTGCTGTGGGGGTTGATATGCAGGTTGACCTTGCTGGCCAGGCACCGGGTACGGCGCCGGATATGCCTGTTGAGGCGCCTGGGCAGATGGCTGTTGCGGTTGCGGCTGCGAGCCGTATGCACCACCTTGTTGAGAGCCATACGGGCCTGGTGTGCGGTACGGTCCGGCGTACGCATTGGTAGCCGGCGCCGCGCCCATCGCATACGGATCCGTGTAGCCGCCACCGTAGCCTTGTGATGTGGGCTGGGCAGGCATCGGCTGCGGCACCGGTTGAGCCGGTTGGTTGTTGTAGACCAAGTTGGGATCTTCGAAGGAGTGGCGCAGGTTTGGCGGAGGGACTTCGGCAGGCTTGGGCTTGGGTGCCGCCTGCGACGCCTGGAAGTACGACGGTGGCACAGCGGAGTTCATCTTGCCGTTCGCGACAAACCGCGGATACGGAGAGAGAAAGCGAAGAATAAAGGCGGTGCAGAAGAAGAGATGTCTCGACTCTCCTGTGTGGTGCGATACCCTTCGACGATGCTCAGCTTTTTGTGGATTCTAGAGATAGCAATCGGCCGCGGAAAAGAACCAGAAAACGAACAAAACAAAGGAACCAAGAGAGAATCGAAACTACATGCAGCCGTGTGTGGTAGGAGAATAGAGGGAAAAGGAAAAGGGTAGAGGGAGGGAGGGAGGTACGCAGGACGGATGCGGGAGGTCAGAGGGGCGTAGGCGGCCGGGGTAGACAGCGCGCACGTGGGAGACAGGAAAGACTGCCCAAGTACAGCATTCTGTAAGCTGGGCCTCAAGGTCACCAAACATGGCCGATCGCTCACAAAGGATGTTTTGCCACGCGACGAGGCGAAACTTGTGTCGCTCACATAAAGTATCGAGTAACGTGTTTCCTGTGGTCTGACAACACAGACTCATAACAGCTTGCTGTGGGTGCGGTTCGGTCGGTTTCTAAGCAAGCATGCCCACGTGGCGCCAGACACTGCACAAAGGCGTATCTCAGCCGTCCTTCTCTCGCTGCTTTTCCTTCTTCGCCAAGACACGTGTTATTTTTTTGAGCTGTCGGCTGCCGGTGCAGAGGGATGCGCAGGTGCACGGCCAAAGGCGTGGGGCACCGCTGGCGTCTTACCTTGCTTCTTCATCTCTTTTCGCACCTCGCTGATGGGCCGGCCGAGCGGACGCGCATGCGTCTTACTGCTCACACCGCGCTTGAGCTCCTCGACGGAGAAGTTCGCCACCGGTGCGGGTCGTACCCAGCCGACCTTGCGAAAGAGCGGCGCGACGATGTACGCGAACACCGGGTATCGCACGTAGACAGAGAAATCATAGATAATGAGGAAGAGCAGCAGCTGGCCAGCGAGCACAACGTACCAATCGGAGAATTGCCACATGGCGGTGTACTTGTCCTCCGGAAGAATGCGCGTCGACACAAGTAAGTAGTACGTCGGCTGCATTTTGTTGGTGACCAGAAAAACGAAGATGGGGGCCAGAAGCAGGAACGAGAAGGCCGTCTTGACGTAGCCGAACGCAGGATGCAGCTCCTTTGCCATCGGACCATCCACCTCGATCGCAAGGAAGTCGATCGGACGTCTGCGAGTGAGGAAGCGGACAACAAAGTTGTCGGCCTGCGAGCTCTCCAGGTGTTTCATGTCATTACGCGTCTGCGAAAGCACCTCTGCGCCAAGGCGCGTGTTCCCGAGCTTGTTCAGCAACAAGCGGCTTGCAGTGAAGCGGTACATGGCAGCGCACGACGCGCGAGATGTGCGGAAGTCGTGATGGGATGCGGAGAGAAACTAAAACAAGGAGCACAAGTCGACGCGCACCAATCGTCGCAACTGGTACGATGTGCATGGATTTTGAGAAACCACGAGAAGGGGAAGAATATGGCAGTGGGTGCGTCGGGCGTGCCGAATGCACATCCTGGTCGCGCATAACAAGAGTCGAGAAGAGACCGGGAGGACGGCTCACGAGGGAGAGCGCCGTTTGATCGCGAGGATCATGAGAAACGGAGAGCCAGTGCGTGGGACAGAGTGTGGCCTGCGCACCTCAGCTCCGTTTCGCACTCTATACGCTCTTTTGGGCACACGCATCCACTACGCACCTCAGTGCGAGAATGAAGTGGTCACCACGATGACGACGACGTGACGAAGTTGGTGTGTGTACGTGTGTGCCACATGTGTGCCGAGTGTTGGGATGTTGATTCGTCACAGACGCATAGAGGGTGGTCAGCTACACACAGTTTCCCGTGACATGCGGAGGCATATGTACAGGGGACGTGCTTTGTCTTCGGCGGTGGATCTGCTCTGGTGAGTTAAGTCGAAAGAGGTGAGTGATCTTTTAATCGCAAAATGTTTAAAGAAGAAGAGGGAAACGAGAGAGCCTCAATGTTTAGGTTGGCTCTTAAGGCACCACAGTATCAACGAATGGCACACACACACAAAAAAAAAAAAACGGTCACGCAGATGAAGCAATGAATCGGGATGGAGATGCACTCTCCCCTCTCCCTCCTCTTTTCTCTCTCTCTCATACATCAGGGAGGATGAGACCGGAGAGGCGAGCGGGCTTCGTGTCGGTCCCGTGTGTTCACTTCTTGTGCCTTCGCTTTCCCTTTTTGGAGGTGCCGTTGAGTTTCTTCTCCTCACGGCGCGCTCTGTTGACTTCCTTCACCAACTTTTTGTGTGCCTTGCGCTCCTCCTTCGACATGTCGGCGAGTGAGATGGGCTTATGGCGCACGGTTTGTTCACCCTCTGAGCCTTCTTCATTCTCATCTTCATCCTCGTTGGCATCACCATCAGTGCCCTCCTCCGCGTCCTCGTCCTCGGAGCTAGAGGAGGCCTCGTCGGCGAGCATGTCGGCGACGAACCGCCGCTGCTCACGATTGGGGCCGCGCTGCTCAGAGATTTCATTGAGCGAGCGCGGTACGCTGATCTGCAGAAATACCTGCTCGTCGATCTTGGCTTGTTCGGCGTCAATCGGCGCGCGTCCTTCCTTTTCGTTCATCATGCGCAGGTCCTTGAGGTATTGCATGAGCTCCTCCGTGTTATCTGGACCCTGGCTGCGCTGCCAGCCCTTTGCGGCCGGTGGGGCCGTGATGAAGTGAAAAAGCTCCTGCAGTGAGAAGAGATTCGGGTGACCCTGTGTGCGGAAGAAGGTGTTCACGTTGACGATATCTCGCCGGAGGAAGTCCATGGAGCGTGGGTGGTCGTTCTCCACGGACTGCGAGACGTCAATCACGACGACGCGGCCGCGGTAGAGGAGTAAATTGTATTCGGAGAGATCGCCGTGAATCAGCCGTGCGCGGGCGTACATCTTGCGCATCGTGCAGCACAGATCCAAGTAGCACTGGTCCAGCGCGGCAAACGAGGGGAACTTGACTTCCTTGAGACGCGGCGCGGGCCAGCCATCCTCGCCCAGGAACTCCATCACGAGCACGTGCTGGCGCAGGAGTTTCACCGCAGGGGCGAGGACACCGCCCTCCTGCAGGCGGGTGAGGTTGCGTGCCTCCTTCTCAGCCCAGGTGCGGACCATCTTACGGGGGTTGCTCTTGCAGTAGCGCTGGAAGCGAAACTCGCCATTCACGTACTGATCACGGTCCTTGAAGACAAGAATAGATGTTTTGTATACTTTCAAAGCGGCATCGCTGCCGTCGCCTGACACCGCGTAGTAAACATTGGCCTCCTTACCGGTGGAGACGCAGCCGTTGATTTCGCGCAGGATGCCGCTGTTGACGAGCTTGTACAAGATCAGGCGGGTACGCGGGTCCATCACGTTTTCGACAGTCGCGCGTTCAGAACGATCAACCTTTTTCGACTCCTGGTGTGCGGTGAAGCGCTGCTTCATTGTCATCTCGCGCAACTCACCCAGAACACGCTCGTTCGCCTTGGCGCCGCCGGTGCCACCACCGCTACCACCTCCGCCTGCATAGTAGTCGTCAACGTGAATGCGCTTGAGCACCTTGGCGTCTGCGTTCTTGTGCTGTGCCGGTTGAAACTTTGCGAGCGAGGTCGCCTCCTTCTGGGCGTTGGCGTGCGCCACAGCCGAATTGCCTTCCACTATCGTCGGAGCCGACTGGGCGCCGTTCCCGTCCAACACGTGGAAATTTCCAAAGTCATCGTCGTCGTAGTCATCGTCGGAGGAGGAGGCGACGATGTCGTCAAGAGTACTACCCGGTGCCATGTACCGCAGCATTTCCTCGACCTCCTTCTCTGTGTATTTGGGCATCTCTTCTGTCGCAAGGGGAGAGCTGCGCAGTGTAGCACAAAAGAGCTAAAAGTCGCAGGACAAAGCCGTGAAAAAAAGTGTACAGCAGCCACCGACAAAGGGGGAAAAGGAAGATCTCGTGAAAGAATGTGTGAAGTGCGGTTGAGGATGATCTGCTGCCTTTTCGTGAAGAACGAAACGCAACAACAGACAAGCCGGGCTCAACGCTAGTCGAAAGAAAGAAAAAGGTGAGCACTGTGGTATTGTATGTGTGTGCGTGGGTAGTGTCAAGGAAAAGAAGCTGACAAGAGGGAGAAGCAACGTAGTGAGCACGCGAATCGTGCAGAGCGCGAGGACCTATTCACAAAGGAAGCCCTTCTTCTTCTGCGGAAGGGGCGGGCTACCGTAGAAAAATCAATGTGCTGATAGAAGAGAACCGTCGATGGTGAAGTCACAGGCAGTGTCGAAGCTGTCAGAGCGCCGAGGTTGTGTTCATCACGAGATAGAGCGACAACAGCTCGCGTCACTCTCTACACTGCTAATGAACTCGTAACCTGATGAGGTGTCGGTATGTCGCCGTTTATCAGGATGCAGGTGCGTATGTGTGTTCCGTTCGTCGTCGCCCACCATCAACAACGGAGAGAGGAGGAGGAGGAAAAGAAAGCGGAAAAAGAAGCGACGCGCCGTGCGGGCGAGTACAGAATATTTAAAAGAAAAAAAAAGGAGAAAAAATCAACAAAGAATGTAGATGTGAAGAATCGATCAAGCAATCAACACTGCGTGTGCCATTTCCTTCCTTTTTCCCTCTCTCTTTGGAGGAACCGTCTTCACCTGCGCTTCATGAGAGCGGATAGAGTCTTTGAAAAGTGTGTCAGCACGATTACCGCGCCTGCGTTTCTGTAAATCAGCTTTTTTCCCCTCACCGTGCACTGCTCGCTGTTGTGCACTCTGTTCGGCTCCGCAGTCGAGCCGCGGCGAGCGTGGGTCCTCGAAAGGTGTCGAAGAGGCGCACAGGCACAACACCAAGAAAGAAAAAGGTACCAGCAGTGTAGGGAGATGTAGCGAGTAGCAGTCGCGCATTGAAACACAAAGCAACAAAAAAAAAAAAGCGATCCGTCAACAGAGATCGCGAAAAGGAAAGAGAGGACGAGCGATACGGGAAAAGCAACACGGTTTTTAAAAAAGCAAAACAAAATGTGCGATACACGAGTGACACCGAGCGACTTTGAATGGAAACAGGGTTCGCTCTCGAATGGTGTGCGAATCCATCCGCTGAGACACAAACGTCAAGCGTCACCGACGTGGCGGTAAGAGAAGAGAAAGAAAAACGTCACGTGAGAGTGATGTCTTAGGAAACACTGATAACAATTAGGTAGGTAGATAGCGTAAAATATGTTGCGCGTACCTGTCAGCTGACGAACGCGAGTGAAAAAAGTCGATTCCGAGAAACAAGCAGTACCAAGCGCTTGTGGCTTCCTTGATATTTTTGGCATCTGTGTGTATGAGAAATTGTTTTTGTTTTGTTGTGTCCGACGAAACAATATCGTGTCCTCTTGCATCGGTAATCGCCTCACCGGGAAGAGGGATTAAAGCCAGCAAGGTGGTGCCTCTCGGCGGTTTGCTGACTTGGTCACACACCGTTCACGCGCTCGGGGGTGCGACAGGCGAGGGAAGATACGTGTAGGTCTCGCCATAGCGCTTTAGCATCCAGTCGACCGCTTTCACGGGCGGGTACTTGGCCGGATTCTGCGCATCGCAGCAGTGCGGCAGGCACGCGACGACCGTCTCCGGGTTGGGCTCGCAGAAGAAAGGCATCGAGATGCGGTCCACACCGGGGTTCAGCACACGGTGGTGGGTGCTCTTGTAGCGGTCGTTGCTCCACATGGCCATCATGTCGCCGATGTTCACCACAAATGCGCCTTCCAGGTACGGCACGTCAATCCACTCGCCCTCCAGGTTGCGGATCTGCAGGCCAGCGCACGGGTCCTGGTAGAGCAGCGTGACGATGCCGTAGTCCGTGTGGTCGCCAAGAACCTGCTGTCCCTTGCTGTTGGCGGGGTAGTGGATGATGCGGAAGCCGCTCAGTGGCGCATCAAACTTGTCGTCAAAGAAGTCTTCGCTGAGGCCCATGGCCAGGGCGAGAGCACGGAGAAGCACCATCACCTGAGACTGCATCTCGGCGAAGTGCGCCTCCAGCAGCGCCTCCCAGCCAGGTATATCAGGGTGGAGGTTGCTGCCACGCAAAGGCTGTCCAGCACGCACAGCGGGGTGGTCAGCGTCGAGGTGGAGGTTCATGTCGAACATTTCTTTGACGTCGACAGGGTTTCGCGGGTCCACCTGCTCCACACCAATGGCACTGTAGCCCCGGTGATACCGTGACTTGGTGATGTCGATCTTCAGCTTCTCCTCGAGGGGCTTGTTGAAGAGCTTGTACGCCATGTCTCGCAGTTCTTGAATGCGAGAGAGGGGGATCTGATGGCCAGTGATGTAAAAGAAGCCCCACGTGCGACAGGCGTCATCGATCGCGCGAGCGACCTGCATCAACGCCGCACGGTCGTCGCGGTAGAGTGGGGAGATGTCGATGATTGGGATGGTCATAGCCAAGGGAGAAGAGAGGAACAAAGATGTGTACAAGGAAGCTGACTGGAAGCCGGTGTGGGGTGAGCAACAAGGTGAGAGAGGCACGACGAGGATCGCGTGTGCGCGGTTGCCTGGGGCACCGAAAGATACATTTGTGAGGAACGAAAAGAGAAAAAAAAACGCGCACAACAAGCAACAAGATGAGATGCAGTCGTGAGAAGCGGCAACTATGACAGAAGGGTTTGTGTTGAGGGTCCGTGAATGGACACAGTCAGGTGGTGGTCTCACAACATCGCGACGTACGCTGACATGAAAAATAGAATGGTGCAGAGGTCACGGCGCAGTCCGAAGAGTGGTGTTCGCAAGGCGCTAAGTAGACCGGCTGCGGCAGCACTAGACAGGGAGCCGGCGTGGAGGTACCCAGGTGGTTTTGTCCTGTTGGCATGCTCAGCTGTTCGGCATGTGTGTCTGTGTGTGCATGCACAGGGGACACACCGCGGTCGCTTGAATCCATTTCGTTTCTTTTCCCTGTCGTCACTTTTGGGGGTGAACATCCCTCACACTGTTTCGTGGTCGGAGGGGAAAAAGAAACACAAAACGAAGAAGAACGAGGGGGTGAGAACGTGGGGGCACGGTTGTGCACCGTCCTGGCATCGAGGGCGTCACAGAAAGTCAACGATGGATGCCCGTGTGCCTGGAGGACACGGTGAAAAAAAAAAATTAGGAAAAGAAAGATCATGGCACTCACAATGATGCACCTGCGGTTGTGTGACAGCGCACCGTCATGTGAGCGGATGGTGTTCAGTAGACGCGTCAATGCGTTTGAGCAGTTTTTTTGTTGTTTTAAAAGGACCTCTCGCCAAGCAAGGAGAGCACGCGAGCGGAATGGGAGGGACGAAGTTCCACAGATCCCTTCTTTGTCGCGTTTCCACTCACATGCTTTACAGCGGCTTCGAATCAGAGAAAAAGAGAACTGGGGGGTGGGGGGTTGGCGAAACAAGAAAAGCAACAAAAGAAAAACGTATAAGGGGAATCAACGGAATGCTTAGAGGAAACAAAGAGTCGTGTTGTTTGCACACACGCGAAAAAAAAAAAAAGAAGAAGAGGGGGCGAGCGGGAAAGGAGAAAAGAGGAGGGGGGACTGCAGAACAACGGGTTGCGGCGCCCGACACTGTTCACACAGACGTACACACGCACACGCGCAGGTGCGCTCGCGTGGCCAATTGTGCTGAGCACGTTTGCGCACAAGCGAAGTAACGGCACTCGAGCGTGTGTCCATGTGTACATGTGTCCATGGGCGTGTGCGTGAGCTGGCAGGGACGGATTACTCCTGTCCGCGGAAGGCGTGAGAGGGTCGTACACAAGACGTAAAAGTACGCGAGGCAAGGCACCGCTTGGACCGCGTCGAGGCTTCCGTCGCACCAGGAGGGCCACTACAACTTCGCAGGCTTGCGGTAGGCGTACGTTTGAGCGAACCGCTTCTGGAGCCACTCGCCCGCTTTCACGGGCGGGTACTTGGCCGGATTCTGCGCATCGCAGCAGTGCGGCAGGCACGCGACGACCGTCTCCGGGTTGGGCTCGCAGAAGAAAGGCATCGAGATGCGGTCCACACCGGGGTTCAGCACACGGTGGTGGGTGCTCTTGTAGCGGTCGTTGCTCCACATGGCCATCATGTCGCCGATGTTCACCACAAACGCGCCTTCCAGGTACGGCGCGTCAATCCACTCGCCCTCCAGGTTGCGGACCTGCAGGCCAGCGCACGGGTCCTGGTAGAGCAGCGTGACGATGCCGTAGTCCGTGTGGTCACCACCGACGACGGTGCCCTTTTTCCCAGGCGGGTAGTGGATGATGCGGAAGACACTGAGGGGCTCGTGGAACTTATCAACAAAGAACGTCTCAGGTAGGCCAATAGCCATTGCCAAGGCTCGCAGGAGTTGCAGCGCCGTCGCCTGCATATCCTTGTAGTGCTGGTTCATCAGCGCCTCCCAGCCGAGGATGTCCGGGTGACGGTTGGCCCCACGGAGAGCCTTGCCGGCGCGCACAGCAGGATGGTCCGCGTCGAGGTGGTAGCTCATGTCGAAGGTCTCCTTGCAGTCGGTTGGGTTTGTGGGGTCGAGCTGCTCGCTTGAAAAGGTGCCGTAGCCGCGGTGGCACCGTGACTTGGTGATGTCGATCTTCAGCTTCTCCTCGAGGGGCTTGTTGAAGAGCTTGTACGCCATGTCTCGCAGTTCTTGAATGCGAGAGAGGGGGATCTGATGGCCAGTGATGTAAAAGAAGCCCCACGTGCGACAGGCGTCATCGATCGCGCGAGCGACCTGCATCAACGCCGCACGGTCGTCGCGGTAGAGTGGGGAGATGTCGATAATTGGAAGAGACATGGCGATTTAGCGGTGGGATCAACTGCGTGTCTGCGTTAAGATGGCTATATGGGTAGGTGAAGCGCCGTCTTGTAGGTGTGTGGAGCGGAGAGCCGTGATGGGGGAGAGCAGTAAGCAATCGAAAAAACAAAAGTGAGTGAGCGAAGCGAATCGAGTAGAGGAGAGAGAAACGAAGATGCGACAAGGAGATGAGGCGGAAAGGGACAAAAAAAAATAACAGGAGGTGCGTGCCCGTCAGGGGAAAAGGAACAGCTCATGGAGACAACTGGTGTACAGGAAAAAAAAAGCAGCTGTTGTGTTCAACTCTGCTATCGAATAAACCTCTCCTCTTCTTTTGATAGACGAGTGGTGGAAGTATTCTCTCTGAAGAGCACCCGCCGCTAGTTGTACACGTGTGTGTGTGTGTGTGTGTGTGTTTTCCTTCAGTTGGTATACGCAAAGAGGTGAGGTCACGCTGCCGCCACGCGAAGAATTGACGGGCGTCGACACGCACCTTGTCTACCGTGTCAAGTGAAGTGAAGAGCGCTTCATGTTGACCGCACGGCCGACAAGGTGGCCATGGCTTCTTGTCGACGTCGCTCCAACGGCGTCCACTGCTCATCACTGCTGTCGTCATCGCTGGGTGTCGCACGGATACCACACCGGCGGCAAGGCAACACCTGGCGGTAGCCAACCGCGCCCGTGCGCACGAGGCGCTCCTGCGCGTCTTCCAGGTCTGCCCATCTCTGACGCACGGTGGTGAGGTAGGTCTTCTCCGCCGCAGCGCCGTGCTTACCACGCGTTCTTTGGGTAAATGGTGGGAGGTGGGCATCAACAAGTCGTAGCGTGTCGCCAATCACACGCTGCTTCACAGCAAAATCAAATGCCGAGTCACAAAAGAGAGAAGGTGAGTGGTTTACCTCCATGAGAACAGGCTCGCACGAGCCCTCACGCAGCATCACGTCGAAGCCCAGAAGCTCGAAGCACACGCGGCCGTCAGCCTTGTTTCCTCGAAGGGCACCAGACGCTTCCTGGCCGCGCCGGAGTACGTGAAGCCCAGAGAGAACCGTCAGTGCCACACACTCATCGATGCGGCGGCACACGTCGCGATGCCACTGCATCCGTCCGGCTGTCGCAGCATCCACAAAAGAACGCATAAAGTGGAAGCTGCGTTTGTTGCCCGTCTCAACCCAAGTCGGTCGCGCCGTGCCGCAGGGCACATCATCGTCGTTGAACTGCCCACCTTCCTCAGCCTCTTCCGAGTCCTCGGACGCCTGGTCACCAACCGTGGGGTGTGTCAGCTGTCCCTGCGCACCGCCGAGTGCTTCCGGTGTGTTAGGTTTGCGAAACGCAGAGGACACTTTATTCACGGCGTAGTTGGTGAGGTGTACGCTGGCACGTCGGCAGTTCGCCTCTGTCGGTACCTCATACGGCTCTGCACAGATGCGCACGAGGCCTTCTTCGTGGATGAACAGGTACACGCCGGCGAGAGGGTCATCGCCGCCGACCTTTGAGGCTGTCGTAGGCACCGCCACAGCGCCGTCGGTGCGAAGCGAGGACGTAGGCCAGTGAGGCTCACTGACCGAGAGCAACAGCACGTACAGACGGAGGTCGAACTTCTTGCCGTCAATCAGCAAGGGGCGGTCCACGTACACCTGGATAAGGCATTCCTCTGCGACGGTGTGCTCCGCCGCTGTCAGGACGTCCAGAGGTCGACTCGACACGCGTATACCACGTCCTTGACAACTACGATTTGGTTTGATGATGAAGAACGGCGCCGCACTATCTTCACGCGCTGCGGTCGCGTGTGTGGCGATGTAGCGCTCGAGTGCGGGGAGATCGCGACTCGAGAGAAAGCTGCGCGGCGCGAATTGTTCCATCACCCGCGCGAGATCCGCGGCGACATCGTCCGCCACGCGCGTACGGCACGGTAACACGTTCCGTGAGCGTGCGGCAGGGGCTGGCGCCGTAGTCGTCGTGCTGGGGGTGACTGGGGTCGCGCCAGCTCCCGCTGAAGAGGAAATGGTCTGTTGACACTGAGTGCGGATGGACATGAGCCGACTGAAGAGGTGCGCTTTCCGGCCGATCGCGTCCATCGCCGGGAAGTGGTTGACGCGCTGATAGTTCGCTATACCAGCCACCCGAGGCGGTAACACGCTCTTATCGAGCCACTGCACATCCCACGTGTCCTTCGCAGAGGCACGCGTCTCGGCGCTGTCGAGACGAACGCGGTGATAGTGCGTGGGCACGATTACGGCCGTCTCTTCGTCCCAAAGTCGCCAGCCCACGCTCACAGCGGCCGCACGCACAACATGATACCGCGTGCCGCTTGTATTGATGACGCGCGAGGACGGCGTGGGTGTGGGTGGCGTGTTCGCCTCACACGACCGCATGACTGTGTTGTGCTCGTCGCGACACGCCCCGTGAACGTCTCTGGAAAGCCCAGTAAATGAGAAAAAGAAGAAAAAAATATTGAAATAAGAAAGGAAGTAAGTGGGGGCGAGGCGAAGAGTGAATGCGGAATCCGTAAAACGGTGCGGCAGAAGTCAAAGTAAAGAGTACACAGCACTCGAGCGAATTCAATGCCGACCACACTGTGGCAAGAGAGATAGAGAGACAGAGCTTTACACACTCACTGCCACGCATACACACGTGAGTCAGTGTTGTGCCGAGCGCCGCAGATGAGGTGATTAAGACGAAAACAAGCGAGCATGGACGGACAGCGCTTCAATGAGTAGCCCACACCGCATACCACCCACGATCTTATCTTTTCTTTGTGTTCTTCTTCCGCGGGCCAGCGGGCTGCAGTGAGTCATGGCATCGTTTCGTCGATGCCACACTCACGAGCGTGTATGCCCGCTCTTCTTCTTCGCGTTCACTTGGTCGTTGTAGTTGGTGTTGCTGGTGTGAATTTTTATTAATATTTTTCGCATTGCAGTATCTAAGAAGAGGGAGACGTAGGCAGTACACGTACAAAAAGAGCGCGGAGTAGTGTGTGGCGCGTTTCGCACCGCATCGGTCGTCGGGCAACATGGAAACGAAGCGCAGAAGGAAAAAGAAGAAACCGATGCACTCAAACTGGAAGGCCACAGCGTACGTCACTCGCGGAGGGACAGCAGGGTAGGTACGTGTGCCACGACAAGGGACAACCAATAACACTTAAATCAAAACAAATCGAATACACAGCGACACCACCCCGAGCGACGATAAAAAGAGAGAGAGACGCGTATCACAGAGACACCGTCTTGCTCTACTACGCGTAGTCATACGCGTTTATTTTCCACGACACCTCTCCTTCTCTCTGTCTCCGTGACAGTAGGTGCTGTCAAACTAGGAGAAATGATGGTGGTGAACCGCTTTGGCTCTCGCCAGCACGTCGTCCGTACGGAGACAAAAATACAAAAACATCTAGCTGCGAGGGCAGATGAAGTCTTGCGGTTGTGGGCGAATTCCAATCCGTTCACCGTGGACCCTGCTAGTCAGGCGCTCACAATCGTACAAACACCTTTTAGCTCGGGTGATGCGAGGAAGAAAAGAAAACCCCACACAACACATGGTGTGAAAGACCCGGTGGCCCGCTTATGCTGTGTTCTCAATGACATCAAGAATGTCTGCCTTCGCGCGTAGGCCGGTGAGGGCGATGTCGTTTTCCTTCGCGTACTCCTTCAGCTCAGGGACAGTCCAGTCCTGGCTCGGAGCGCGCTTGCCGGGGGAGACTGACGGCTTCTTCTTAGGGCTGGCGCTCTTCTTCTTCGGGCTGCTGGTCTTGGCGCGCTGGCTTGCGGACTTCTTGGCCTTCTTCCGCTTTACAATGTGGCTGCCCTCCTTGTGGGCCTTCTTGATCTTCTTCGGGCTCACAGTGGTGGAGGCGCGCTTCGGGCTGCTCTTCTTAGGGCTCGTCGACACTGCTGGGAGCTCCGACGACGGACGAGACGGTGCCGGGGACTTGGCGCGGCCAACAGAGGCGCGCGGGGATGTGGTGGAGGGAGTGACAACGGCCGGCGATTTGCCTTGCGACTTACGCGGCGTCACAGACTTGCGGGAAGACGCTGAGTTACGGGGGGAGACGGTCTTACGCGGGGAGACGGTCTTACGGGGAGAGACGGTCTTTCGGGGGGAGACGGTCTTTCGGGGGGAAGTGGACTTACGGGGGGAGACGGTCTTACGGGGGGAGACGGACTTGCGGGGGGAAGTGGACTTGGGGGAAGGAGACGCGGTAGAGGCGTGGGGAGGGATCTCCTGATCGGCAGCGGTATCCATCGGCTCGCGGCTGCCGGAGATGCGCGAGCGAACAAGCTTGAGCACCGCGGTGGACTTTTTTACGGTGGAACCGGTGGCCTTCTTGGCAGACAGCGCACCCCTGTGCAGAGCGGAGGCGACATGGAAAACGGGCTTGAGGTGGCCTCGGTCGTCGAAAATGCGGTGCTCGGGCAGAGGGAGGTCGCAGTCCTCAACTTCACCCTTCGTCGTCACAAAGGTCTTCCAAAAGGGCATGATGGCGAAGGCACAAAGGGGGAAAAAGGTGTGCGTCGAGTGTGGCTTCTTCTAAGGGAGGAAACGTCTCTTTGTTTCGAGTGCATACGTGTTCAGCGAGAAAAAAAAAACAGCGAAGAGAATAACAGGGAAGAGGGAAGAGGGAAGAGGGAAGAGTAGATGGAATGGCGCCCCGTAGTTCGATGAGCAGGCCGTCACACAGAGAGTCCTCCACTCTCTTCAACAGGTGCAGCGTATGGGATAGACGTTCAGACAGGATGCGATGCAATACATAGAGAGAGAGAGAGAGAATGCGACCCTGTTGTGGTACACGGCGAGAAGGTGTGTATGAGTCAAGGTCGTGTGAATAAGATTCGCTGCGTTTCACTGTTGCGCTTGGTTAACAGAGCTGTTGTTGTTGTTGTTGTTTGGTTCTAAATACGTGCGGCGAGATTCACCAAGGAAACAGAAATAAGCGAAACAAGAGGATTCGAATGAAAAGAAAATACGTGAGAGGACTACGAAGGAAGAGAACAACAGGTAGGCCCGTATTATCACGTCGAACACCACCCACACATCAATCACCTTATACCGGCAATAGGACACAGGGAAAAAAAAAAGAGGCCGAAGTGGTGCGGTTAAGATACAAATGGGGACTCGAAAAGTACACGAAAGATAAGCACATGTCTATTTGTCGTGTTGATTCTTTAAAGAGAATAAGAGTGAAATCAAAAGATAGTACAACAAGGAAGGAGAGAGAACTCAATGGAGAAGAGTTTGCGGTAGTAAAAGGAAAAGACGCGGAGAGAAATGCACGTCACAAGGACGATGTCATGTTGACCGATGTGTTGAAGAAAGGTGACCGTAGCTTGTGGGATCATGAAACAAACGACACACACACATAGACGGACGGCACAGATGCGGAAAAGAAAAAAAAAAAGAAAACTGAAATGTGACGGGGAACTATTTGAGGGACACAACAGAAAAGTGAGGTCGAGTATCGACTCCACGTGCAGTTTACTCGTTCTGTCATTGTTTTTTTTTTTTTTTTCGTTGTTGTTGTTGTTGTTGCATTGTTACGTCCGACTTACCCGTGTTGTCTTCCGAGTGGCTTTTCGCTTCGCTTTGTGTTTTCTCCGACTCTCAAAGGTGCGCTGTCGGGTAAAGTGTCTGCTGGAACGGGTAAAAGCAGCCAGGGTTCATGATGTTGTCGGGGTCGAGCGCCTTCTTGATCGTCTCTTGGATGCAGATGTGGCAGGGGCCGTGCTCACGCTCAACGTGATGCACCTTGCCCACGCCCAGCCCGTGTTCGCCAGACACCGTGCCGCCAGCCTCCACGGCGCGGACCACCATGCGCTGCTCGAGCTCGCGTGCCTTCTTGAAATCCCCCGCGTCGGTGTAGGGTATCAGCGCGTGGTAGTTGCCATCGCTGATGTGAGCGCAGATCAGGCACGGGCGGTTATTCGCTTTGAAGTCTTTCTCCGTGTCTTCCACGCAGCGCGTCAGCTGGCTGATGGGGACGCAGACGTCCGTGGTAATCACCTTCTGCACGCCCTTCTTCTTATCGGAGTGCATGGCCGCGAAAAGGCAGCCGCGACGGGCCTCCCAGACGGCATCCATCGCCTTGCCGTCCTTGAGGAACTGTACCTTGTCCGCACCACACTTCTGGAACACCTTGGCGAGGGCCTTGTAGTCGTTGTGCATATCGCGCTTGCTCTTGTCGTTCGAGACAAACTCGAGCAGCACGGTCGCCTTCACCGGTAAATTCGTGTTGCTGTAGGAGTTGGACGCCGCGACGCCCTCCTTGTTGAGCAGCTCGCACCGCAGCAGTGTGTGAGGCACACCAGTTTGCTTCAATGCCACCACCGCGCTCACCGCCTGCTGCGTCGTGGGAAACGTCGCGACGGCGCCCGTGCTGTAGCGCTGGATGGGAAAGAGACAGAAACAGATATCCGTCACGATGCCGAGCGTGCCCTCGGCGCCAATGTACAGTTGAGTCAACTCGAGGCCTGCGGAGGACTTGCGAACGACCTGGCGCGTCTGCATGAGCTGCCCTTGGGGGGTGACGACCTTGAGGGCGAGCACGTTCTCACGCGTCGTACCGTAGCGGAGCGTACACATGCCACTGCCCGACGTCGACACCATGCCGCCGACACACGGGTTCGAGGAGGGGTCCGGGCCGAACACGAAGCCTTCCTTGGCAGCGGCCTTGTTCAGGGTCATCTTGCGAACGCCCGCCCCCACCCACACGCACGCGTTCTCCTTGTCGAACCGGATATAATCAAGACGGTCTGTGTCAATGACCACACCGCCCGCATAGGGAATGCACGCACCCTCGATACCCGTACCACCGCCGCGCGGCGTCATGGGCACCTTGTGCTTCGCGCAGATCTTCACCACCTCCTGCACCTGCGCTGTGGAGCTGGGGCACACGGCAGCCACCGGGACCGAGCCGACATGACTTGACTTATCACGGCTGTAAAGACGGCGGAGCTTGGCCTCGTCTTTAATAAAGTCCTTGGGAGACTTCCACGGCAGCTTCTCTAGCTCTGCGATCGCTGCCCAGTACTTGGCCTGGCGCTCAGCGAACGGGGCGACTTCAAATTCCTTATGCTGGGCAGACATTTGCTTTGGTACGGGTTGGAGAAAACTTCGCGAGACAAGTCACAGACTGAGATAACAAAAAGAAACGAAGAAAAGAACGATCGTGTTCGACGACGATGACACAAACAAAGCGTGCGCGAGTGAAGGAGCTGGTGAGGATAGACGGAAAGGCAACCACACAAGGAGAGAAGGTCAACATGGGAGGAGATGCGGTAGGTGGAGAGTGACTTGTACGATGTGCACGTGAAGGCGTACCCCATGGGGTGATATCTGAAGCAACGCCCCCCCCCCCGCAAAAAAAAAAAAAAGCGAACACTCGTCACCAGGGTGGTGTACTCTTCCCTGCACGTGCTGGTTCTCCGCAAGTGCGAGCGGCTGCGAACGAAGATGTGAGCAGTGACTGGGCGTGGAGGTGTCACGAAGATTGGGACATGTCGCTGAGCAACGCACACGGCGCTCACGTCTCCCTTCGCCCATGAAGCTATCGGCGGCGACTGTGTGCCTGTCATTGCAACGTAGATGTGGTGACGCAGGTCAGGGAAACGGGCCTTGAGAGACAAGGAAAAAAAAACAAATAGAAATAGAAAAACGTAAAAAAAAAAAAAAGACGTCGCCGGTATTGAAACACCAAGAGGCATGGCGCCACGCGCACCAGCCCCTAGTTCCGCATGTCACGCCCTTAATCCTTCAGATGAGGTTGCCGGACCTTTGTTCTTTTTGTGTTTGTGCATGCGTGGTATAGCCTGCTGCTGACCATTCTTTCAAACACACGTCTCGCCGTGCCGCCAACGAGGACAGCTGGGTCCATCATACGTGGTTGGTCTTGGCAACACACAAAGGCACGTGGCGGTCTGCGACGTCCTTGGCGAAGCGTCGCCCGCAGCCCGGGCACTGCACGCGGTCATCCTCGACGGGGTATTCACCAGCCCCAGCTCCAGTGGTGTCGCCGCCACTCATGGCTGTACGGAGCTGCGCGCTCTGCCGGCGCCAGGTGTTGTTGAGTGAGTCCGCACCTTTGCTGTGTGTACGATCCGCCGGCGCCGTGGAGGACGCGCTGAGCTTCACCGCCTCGCCGCCGTACAAATCCATCATGCGCTTCGATTTGATAAAGTCAACCTTGGGCTTCCCGGCTTCACGCGCCCTTTGCTTCGCGCAGAGCGCCGCATGCCGATCCACACGGTCAGCGACAAACGTACGACCGCAGTGCGGGCACGGCACCAGCGATTCCTCACCGCCCGCGTCAGGAGAGCCGGCCGCGAACGCCGCTGCGTCATCAGGCACCACGGGCCGCCCAGTCGCCACAGCAACACGATCATCCAGAGAAGCAGACACGGAGGTCGCGGCGTGACTGTCGGCAACAGTAGAGCTGCGCACCGCATCGCCTCGGTCAGCAAGCGAGCGTGCACGGCTCTCACGCACGTAGCTCACCGGTGTCGTCAAGCTCTCACCGAGGTTAGTAGTCGACGCGAGCTCCAGTCGAGCGCTCGCTGACGCCGGCACGTCGTCGAACGTCATGGGCGGCGGCGCCGCAAGAGGGCCACTGACGTGATCGCCACTCTCCCAGTCCGCACCCACACGATGCTGGGCGGACGACGCAGCGCTACCTCGACGGCTCGCACTGCCTTGGGAACCGTACGTGGCGAAGGCCTCCCCGCCGGCAACAAATGGTCGATATCCAACGCCGTGCGGACTGTCAGCGGACGGATCGGACGGGACCGATGGACGCTGTGCGTGTGGCTCAGGAGACTGCAGATCAACGCTCGCACGCACATGATCGGTGTTGGGGTAGACGCCATCGGATCGAGCCAGGCTGGCGCTCGCGGCACGGTGATCAGCTTGGTTCCGTTGTATAGTGAGTCGCTGGCGAGCTGCAAGTTTCGTGCGGAGAAACGCGACGTAATTGATGTCGAACGGTGTCGAAGAGGAGAGGAGTTCGGCTTGCTCATCCAGTAGAGCATCGCCATCGTAAACAAAGCTAGCCATTTTGGGGGAGGGAAAGGTTCTGTGCGAGGGATGATCGCGTCTCGCGCTTGGAATGATTCGCGAGTAGGCGAGTCTAAAAATCAAAATAAGAAAGAATGAAGAAGATGGTGGTGGTGGGGACGCACAAACAAGCGCAGATGAAGTTGAGACACGCTGCTCGTTGGGGTCCCAGAATGAGGTGATGATCAGAGAGAAGTCATTATTTCGTCAGGGGTACAGGAGGGGGTAGGAAGGTGAGAGGAGCGCGATGGTTAACGAAAAAGATGGTTGCCACGCCCGTGACAGCCAAAAATAAGTAGGCGCCATGGGGTAGATGCCATACAACAACGAGCGTCCATGTGCATGTACGGTGCACGTCTGCTGCTTGTATGATCGGTCCGTTCTCAACGATACAATGCACTCTTGGTGCTATCAATGTTGTTGTTGATTCTTTAGGCTCATCAATCAACCCTTCCTCATCACGTCCCGCGCAGCAACACATACTGGCGAGTAGAGGCGCCAAAGGTCAGTACATCGCCACCGATCAAATTGGTGGGCGTGTACGGTTCCAGCTTCTCACCGTTCACCCAGGACCCGTTTGTGGAGTTGAGGTCGACGATCTGAAGCTCAAGCGTCCAGAGGGAGGCGAAGTCCTCGGCCTCGGCCTCCACCTCAAGGAGACGAGACCAGAGGGCGTCGAAGAGAGTGTACCCCACTGCACCGGTCGGCAGCGTTGACGCCGACGACGCCATAAGAGTCGCTGGGTCTTCTCGCTCGGCGGCCGACCACAATGCAGCCAGCGCATCACCATACGTCCCCTTCGGCACCGCGTGCGAAATCTCCTCAACGAGCGCCGCTTGCTCGGCATACACGAACTGCACCTGTAGCGCAGCGTGTTGCGACGAGCAGCTCGGGTGGTCGAGGGCGATATCGTTGATCGTGTGGTCCTTTCCAAGAAGAGTGACGGCGCGCTCCGACACGGCAGGCAGCCGAGCCAACACGGAGCCTTCCTTTGTGGTCAGGAGGGTCAGCGAGGGCAGATACCAGTCAGTGCGATGCGGTGGGTACAGGCGCGGCTCAGCGGCACGTTTGGCTGCGGCCCAGGTGAGGACGGCCTGCGCAAGTCCGCAGCGACGGCGGCGGAGTGCCGCAGCCGGCGCCGGTTGACGACAAGGCCAGGCGCTGCGCACTGCCTCGGCGATGGCCGAAACCCGCAGAAACGTGCTGAAGCCCGGATCGTCAATCGCTTCACCGTTGTGGACGATGTGATGGAGGACCAGCTGCGGCACGGTCAGCAAAGACGGTGACCACTTGAGCTCTGCGGTCGTGCTACCGTGCAGGAGGCGCGGCTTCTGTACCGGCAGGCCTTCCCGATTCGACGGCAACAAGCCCGTGCGGCCGTAGAAGGCCGTCTCCATTGGACAAGAACACTGCGCGCTGTCTGTTTGTTTCTCCCCGTGAAGTGTTGCGCAGTGTCGCTGTGTGAGCGGCTACAGAGATAGGACAGCAAGTTCAGGTTGGTGAAAGACCGGGAAGTTCTGGAAAAGGTACATGCTGTGCACAACAGCGGCAACAAACAGGGAGGTCGGAGGAAGGGGGAGGGGGTTTGAGAACGAAGCACGGTGCGCGAGATGAAAAAGATGCAGAGAAGGAAATGAGTTTTTTTTTAAAGGCGAGCAGCCTCGCGGCGATGATGTGTGTGTATGTGTGTGTGTGTGTGTGTGTGTCCGCACAAAAACAGAGAGCGAGCGACAGGCGCGTTGTATAGTGTCTCTACTTTTGCCATACGCGGGCCACAGCAGAACAACGTCCTCTGCCTGTTGAGCGAGGAGAGAGACGGCGCACAAAGTGTGCGGTCCACCTCCCACTCCAAGTACATGACGGTGAAAGAAAACAAAACAGGCAAAGGCGAGCGAGGCGGAGGGACTCGCACGCACGTGGCTGGAGACATTTATCACCGGCACAGCTGAGCCTCTCGACACATCCAAATGCCTTGTACACATGCAGTGCTGATTGACTTCCTTTGCTTTCGTTTCTGGTCGCTCTTGGGTACGTCATCTTCTTAATTTCCTTCCCTGTCCAATCTCGGTGTGGCGTCCATCGCGGGACTGTGGCGCCTGTTCATTTCGCACAGACACGACGGCGCGCGCACGGACAAGAACAAGAGCGCAATTCAATACGCGGAGACACACAAGATAGTGACGATACGGGAGAGGCGAAGTGGAAGCACAGAGAAGAGAGGGAGAGAGAGGAGAGCGTCGGACTCAACAATCTAACGTTAAGACGTAGGTGTACGGCACTACCGGAGAAAACCATCAACCTGTGAATCAGCACAGAAAAACTCTAGGGGTACAGCGCAAACAACACACAGATACACTTCGTGAAAAGAAGAAGAGCAAAAAAGGTCCAAAGAAGTTCAGGAAGTCTGCGGAACGCGCTGAGGACACGTGGGCCGACACATGCGCAGGGAGGAGTGATGCGACATGCGTCGAGAAGAATAAATGTACAAGATTCTATCAAAATAGTGTTCTTGCGCAAGAGGTCATCACTTCATTGTGCATCCGCGTGTGTCATTGTGAACGTCCATCGCATGTTGCCAGCCGCTCCGACAGGCGTAGACATTTCGTTGCAGATTTCCTATTTCCTCGCTTCACTTCGTGGCTGAGATGCACTTGGCGAAGACATCGTAGGCCCAGCAGCACCACACCACCACCACCACCTCCATGACGATGACACCGACCCAGAAGCCCCACGTATCGCGCTGCCTCTTCGTCGGTCCCACGCGCGTCGGCGGTGGTACGCCGTTCTTATCACGACGGTTGGCGAGGATGGCCTCAACTTGCCGAATTTCGTGGTGAAGAGAGGCTTGTGAGGCGGACAGCGTCGTCGAGGCACGGGCATCGGAAGATGCACGGCGCGGTGACGAGGAGGTACGGGGAGCGAGCTTTGCGGAAGCACGCGGCGAGGCCGAAGAACGGCCCTTACTTTGGCTACGGCTGCGCAACCTGGATGGTGTGGCCGACTTGGTGGTGGAGCGGCGCGGCGGCATATGTTGTAGCGGAGTGGGGACAGAGATTTTTTTTTGTATAGCTACACTGGCGACTTCAACAACGTTGAGTGTTCGTTCACGCGGAGGGAAACAAAAACAGACAAAACGAAGGACAGCACGGTGGACAGGGAGATGGAGGAAGGAGTTGTTTGCGGGTCAGCGGCGACGACACACTGGAGCGTACGTTCACCGGATCGGTCATGCTAGCAGTCACGACGCAACATCCACGGGCAACGACGTTGTCGAGAGAGCTGTACTTTTTCAAGCCTGCAGTTTGTTCGCGTACAACTCATCTCGTTTGTTTGTCAGTCTTCCCACCACGCCTTCACAGTTTGCGGGGCTACACAGCGGACGCGCGAGCAGCGGTCGCTCTTTCCGTCACCATGGGCAGCGCACACTTATCGAGCCTACTAGCTGCTGCTCATACCGCCGACCTTGTTCTTCGTTGTTTGCTGTGTGTGTTTTAGTCATAGTGGTATTTGTTCGCTGTACGGTGCGCTTCGAGACGAGTTTAGGTTGCTCGGCAAAAAAGAGAAATGGAAAGAGTTAATAGTAACCTCTCAACTCTCCGTCGCAGCGATCGTTAGACAAGAATGAAAAAAAAAAAGACGAGGAAAGGAGCCCTCTGTGTGTGCACGTCGATGAGAAGAAAAGGGGCCGGTGCGGTCGCAAGACAGACCCGCGTCTCATCAGATGGAGCCATTGGGCTTCTGTATTCTCGCTATCGTTAGTGATGCCGTTCTTTGTTGGCGTGGTCGCCTCACCGCCTCTTTTGAGTGGTCCCTCTCGGCTTTGCAGTGGCGTTGAAGACGCACTGAAGTAGTGCATGTACAGCGCGGACATCAACACAACAGCGCGGGAGGGGACTGTGTGGTTCACTAGTCAAGATCGTCGTTGCTCTTATTGGCCTGCGCGGACGAAGGGAAACCGCTTGGTGGAGCACCGCCCGCACCTGGGAAGCCACCGGGCATACCGCCCGCGCCTGGGAAGCCACCCGGCATACCGCCCGCGCCGCCACCCATCATCGCGCCGATGAGCTTCTGCATGATCGGACCCACCTTGGGGTCGTTCATGTACTGCATCGCCAGCATCGGGTTGCTCATCATCTGCGTCAGCTTCGGTGCGACTTCGGGGTCCTGCATGGCGGCCGCGACTTCGGGGTCCTGCAGAACCGACGCCAGACCGGGAGGGATACCGCCGGGCATACCGCCGGGCATACCACCGGGCATACCACCGGGCATACCACCGGGCATACCACCGGACATACCACTGTCGTCATCGGCCTCGTAACGAGCCTGTGCCTCCGCAGCGGCTTGACGAATTTCTTCTTCACGCTGCTTGCGGAGCGCCTCCTGACGCTCTCGAGCGGCGTCCTCCGCGGCCAGCTTCTTCTTGTTCTGCCGCTGCTGACGGGCCAGAATGCGAGCTTGAACGAACTTAAGAGTCACGTCGGTTGTTTCGTCGTAGTCGATGGCCTGGGCAGCGCTGAGGTCTGTGCGGGCGTCCTCCCAGCGGGCTTGATGGCGGTACACCGTGCCTCGCACACGCAGCGCACGCACATTTTGCGGGTTGTTTGCCAGCGCGCGGTTGGCATCTTGCAGCGCGTCCGCAGGGTGTTTCGCCTCCAGCTGGTACACGCTGCGCAGACCCCAGTACATGGCGTTACGCGGCACGAGCTTCAGTGCCTCGCCGAGTTTAGCAATGGCCTCCTGTAGCTTGCCGTCGGACTTGAGCTCTGCCGCCTCCCCCTTAAGGGTCATGGCCTTATCCATGTCCGCCTCGCTGGGCTCCGCCTCCTTGTCGGGAATGGCATCCTCGGCCTCCATAGGCGCGCCAACATCCCAGCGCTCCTCATCCGGTTCGCTGCCCTCCGAGGCGACTTCCTCCTCCTTGGGCTCCGCTGCCGGTGCGTTGTGCGAGGCGGGGGGAAACTGTGCACCGCGCGACTCCGCCCAGCGCTTCAGCTCGGACAGGGCGGGACTGTCAATAACGTCTGGTGATGCCCGTAGCGCCGCCACCACACGCTGAACGGCCGCCGCGTCAGAAGCAGCAATGGATGACATGGGTGAGCTTTGAGAACAAAAGTAGAAAAGGTGTGTGTGTGTGTGTGTGTGTGAAACGTTCAAATCTGGTTGCTGAGGATCTAGCGCGTGAACAAACAAATGAGCGCGAGCAGGAACCCGTGAGGGACAGAAGGGAGCAGTAGCACAAAGCGGATGACAAGCATCATTCGGGTATGTGGTCGGCCGGCAGAAGGCGGAGAGAGAGCCCGTTGAGAGAAAGGCACTGACTGGCCACACAACATCCACAAATGGCCGTGACCACGCCACAGCGCACAATTCGGTTGAGAGCCTGTGTTTCGCATGTACAGCCGAGCATGTACTGAGTACCGCAGAGACACTCATATACCGACCCCACAGAAAAAGCTCAGTGACGAGTGCATCGTCGTTCTTCATCATCTTTTTTTTTTTTTCCGTCCCGCCTCGCTTTCCTTTGCTATTTTAAGTGGGGGTAAGCACACATCGTCAACAACAACAAAAAAAAAAAAACGTCAGCGAGGACAAACGCCGATCGTACGGGTCTGACTAGGTACGTGACTCAACAGCACGTGAACCTTCGGCGACCCCGGTCTCCGCCACAGCGGTCGCGGCAGGTGCAAGCGTTGCCGGTGGGGCACACCCAAACGCGGTGAGGAGGGAGAGCAGATGCGCGTCGTACACATCGCTGTGTACGTTGACAACACCGAAGGTGCCGTGGACGGTTGGCTGCGACTGTGAAGCGGCCCCTCTCCGCATCTTTTCGGATTGAGTGGGGTCGCCCTTGCCTTCCTTGCCGGCGCTCGTGCGTGAGGAAGGCAGCTGATCCTGACCGTAGAGCCCTTGCAACAGACGCTGCCGCTGCGCGCGCATCTCCTCCGCCGGTGGTGTCACCTCCGATGGCATCTCTGAGCTCAGCGTGGTGCCCCTGTGGCCCTCACCGGCCTGTTTGATCGCGCCGTAGCCGACCTGCTTTTGCAGCCGACGGAGCAGCCTGGGCGCCTTGTCTGAAGCGAATGCCCAGTCTACATACTTGCGGGCAATGAACTTCGTCACCACGTCCTCCGGCTCACTGCCCGTCAGTGGTTGCACGCTCGCGTTCGACGAGGTGGCCAGGTGTGACTCATACAGCGCCTTCCCACGGGTGTTGCCCACCGCTTCCATCAGCGCCACCTCCGAGGCCGCCCATTTATCCATATTGGTTGACTTCACCTTCGACACGTGTGTGCCCAACGATCGGTGCACGCCCGCGCAGCGAATACACACAAAAACGCCAAAGTTCACGGCCGCCCAGCGCGTGCCGGTTTCATTGCAGTCATTACACACGTTGTTCGGGTACTCGGCGCAGAGGGCCTCGACACGCACGCGGTTCGCGTCCCAGTCCTCCGTCTCCACCTCTTCAGGCTTCGATGGTGCAGCCAGTGCGAGAGAGCTACTTGACGGTGCGGAAGATGTCTTTTGAGGCTTGTGAGACCGCACTTTTTTGTGCTCTGACTTGACACGCTTGCCTTTGGATTCAGAAGTTGATTCCATTACGTACCGCTTCGCGCTCGAACGGCAGACACCTTCTTTTTTTAGTGGACACTGATGCGCTGGTGAAGCTTAAGAAGAAGGGGAAGGGAGAGAAGAGGGAAAAAGAGTAGGCGTGTGCCACAGGAGGAGCTGGCGAAAGGGGAGAGCGAGCAGAGGCACTCGTGGCAATCAGGAGCCGAGGGCGCGGTCGAGCCAAATCATGCGTACACGTACGAGAAAAACGGGTCACAGTCCGTTCATCTCGTTACGTGTACGCAAATACCCCATCTCCCGTGAAGCCACGACTTCGTCAGGTATTTTGTTGTTGTTGTGTGTCTGCGTGCAGCGGGTCAAGCAGTAGCTCAATGGCACCACATATACCCCAACCAACTCGTCTATTTTCGGTTTGGAATCGTCCTCAGATGTGACTGTGCATGTGTAAGTGTGTGTGTGCTTGTGTGAGGGTGTGTACAGTCACCGGTGCGATAAAGAGAACGGACGTCTGACCGAGAAAAAAAAATGTGGCGAGACGTTACTTGATGCGTACCATTAAGTTATCGCCGCTGCGGACACCTGGCCAGGCGCTGACCGGCACGTGGGGGTCGGTCACCGTCACGTCCACCGGCGGAAAACCGCAACGCAACTCGATGCTCGGTGGGACGGGATGCGTACCGGGCGCGGCAACGTGGATGCTGTACGCGATGTATCGCGTGACCTCCGTCACCGGAGTGTCCGGCTTCAGCTGTAGCGTGAGCGTCGTGGTGGGCAGCCGCGCGCGTAGGCGGATGGCGCCGGGCCCCTCCATGGTGTACGACCCAATGTCTACAGGCTCCACCATGACGTCTACGGAGGCACTCTCCACAGGTGGGGACTCACCCCCCGTCGGAGAAGCCGGAAGACTGTCGGCTTCCCGCAGCGGAGAGGCTGTGCGACCCGTGCTGACCGCGCTCTCCGCGTCGAAATCGACTGCTTGGCTTGATGAAAAACCAACAGCCGAGGGATCCCGTGTACCACCGTCCTCGGGGTCGCTACCGTTGGCCGCCTCCGCAGCGGCCGCGTACTGCGTTGGGGCGCCGTTGTCGGCGATAAAGGTCAAAATCTGCGAGGCCACCACAGTCGCCTCGATACGATTGATGTCAATATTAATTTCCGTCACACGGCTTGTCGTCTCTGGATTGACAATGAATAGATGGGGCAGCGGGGTGCCGGTCACACGGTAGTCGTGCGCGAGACGCTCACCATAGCCTGTGGTGACGTTTACTTCCAATACGGCAACATAGTTCTCACCCAGCTCAGCCATGCCTGGATTACGCCACAGGTCGCGCGGCAGACATGCGCTCTGGAAGCCGTTGTCCGTCAACGCCAAGAGCACCCACCGATCGACCTGGCGCGCGCGTGCGCAGACGGTCTCGAGTGAGGACGTCTGGCGGATGACATACGGCGGATACGAGAACAGAGCGACCAGCGTCTCTTGACGGCCCGACTCAAATGGATTCAACGGCGCCACACCGAGCTGAACGCCCGGGTTGAAGTCGCCGCCAATGTGGTCAACACGAGTGCTGTAGGACGGAACCGATGAGCCGTGAGGCTCCTCCTCGGTCGGTGGTGGCGATGGCGTGAAGGCTGTCTCCGGCGGGTGGTCGGTACCGCCCGTGTTCTCTGTCATCGTGGAGGTATACGCCGCAACGGCGTTGCCCAGATCGAAGTCACTACGGGACAGAAAATCGATCGCCAGGTCTTCGCTCGTGCAACCTGTGATCGCCATGAAATCAGCAATAGGATCGTCCATCTTTGCGGTTGCCCTGTCAGCTGATCTTCGCACTGTCACCGGGTTGGGTTTACGCCCTGGTGCGCCTAGAAGGGGAGGGGGAGGAAGGGGGACTCTGTCTAAGAAATGGATCTTCTTCGTCCCGAGAAGGGTCGTGTACGAAGAAGGGAGCTTGCGGGAGAACGAGTGAGAGCGAGAGAAACAAAAAAAAAAAAAGGTTACACACGAAGCACCGTGTAGAGGAAAATCTCGGCCGGAAGCACGAGGAGCCCTGCAAACACGATTGAGTGCGAAAACCGCGAAACCGAACGTTGACAAACCGCGAGAGGGAGAGAGCAAATGGCTTCACCACGGCCAGTAAGGTACGTGTGTGTCTGTGTGTCTGTGTACGTGTGCGTGTGTGAGAGAAATGGAGGAAAGGGGGAAAAAAGAAAAAAGAAAAAAGAAAAGAAAAAAGCGAGGTGGCACCAAGCGTACAAACTTGAAAGCCGGTGCGATCGTTTGTGGGTGTTTTGACGTCAATGGCACGGAGAATGAGGTGTGTGGGATAAATCAGGCGTGAACTGGCGCCTATCGGCGTTTGATCGTTGAACTCTTGTCGGCGATGGGAGGACGAAAGAGCGAAGATGAAGAGGAGAAGAGCAAGAAGGTGTGGAGAATCGCGAGAGAGAGACCAAAAAAAAAAAAAAGAGAGAGAGAGAGAGACGAAGCAGTGACGTCACGACTACCCGCGCCTGATTCAAGAAGGAAAGAGGGCGAGAAGACTGAAAACAAATGCCTCATCAGCAGTCGAGTGATCTGCGTAGGTGTGTGTGATAGGTGGCATAAAGTAGGTGCCTTCCGCATACACAGTAGACAACCCAGCGAGCGGTTGCGTATCGATGCACTCTCGACCTTTTTCGCTTCACCTCTCCTCGTGTCTGCCGATCCACGAGGAAGGCAGCGTGTGCGGTACAGAAGGGAAGGACAAAGTGAGACGTCTTCTTGGCTGTGGCGTATCGCCGCTTGCGCTGTGCTTGTTGTGTGATGAAGGCAGCACCGCAGCGTTGACGCGGAATGGGAGACAGAGAACATCCACCTGCAGTGCTGTGGTGTGCGTTTGAAAAAAAAAAAAGAGAGAGAGAGAGAAAAGGAACTAAGTTCTCATTAGAAACATGTTGGCTTGTCTGCGGGAGGCCCAACGAGGCGAGGCTCAAGTAGGGGGACCTTCCATGAATGTACATAGTTGATAGGGTACACAATCGAGTACGATGCCGGAGCTAGCCGCGCACGAAGGTGAAGAGAAGAAGGACCCATAGGCAGTTCGGGGAAAAAAAAAACGGCACGACCAGTTTTTCCCGAAAAACCTACTTCCTTTTCTCTGTTCGTCAGGGCGGATGCGTTGTGTGACTGTGTGACTGTGTGTGTGTGTGTGTGTGCGTTGTCGGCCACGCTTACAGTTCATCTTCTTCTAGATCTTCTTCTACATCTTCCTCTACATCTTCTTCTGGTCCTTCGTGTTGACGGCGTGCGGTGTGCGTATCGGCGTCGGCATCTTCGACACGCGATTGAGACGGTTGCTCGTCGTGCTCGTGGTGTTCGTGGTGTTCGTCAGACGCACGCATTGCTCTGGCCCTGTCCTCCGCATCGAGACGAATAAGCTCGCGTGCGTCGTACGCATCGCTCAACAACGTCTTCCACGCTACCGAGGCTTCTGCTGTCAACTGCAGCTCGCGGTCATTTTCCTCCTCCATAAGGGCGTCTAACACGCGCACGGTGGACAGTACCGCGGTCATGTGCTGACCTAGGCGCTCCCGTTGCATCTCCTCCATCACCTCCGCTTCGATTCGTTCCTCGTGCTCCTCCTTCACCAGCCGCCTCAACCAAGCCAGCAAGGCGTCCTCCACACTGCGCTGACCGACCTTCCGGACGACTGCCAGAGACCACTCCTCCTCAGTGATGAGAGAGATGCGATTTCGCTGCTCCGCGTCGAGTAGTGTGCGGCGCTGTGCCGCATGCTCGGCCTGAATCTCCGCGACGATGGCGGCCTCCTCGTCCTTAAGCTTTCGCTTGAAGCTGCGCAGCTCACCGAGGCCACGCTCAATCTTCCGTGCGTTGCGGGCGGCTTGTATGTCACGTCCAACCTGTGTGTTGGTGTAATGGCGGCCGAGTCGATCGTTCAGGGATGCCTTGAAGTAGTGCTGCAGGGTACGCACAGCCTCGTATTGGGCCGGGTTGACGCTGACCTCGTACAAGGTACGGACATCGGAGGCGCGTGGTAGCACCTGCTCGCCCCATGCTCTGGCCTCCTCACTCTCGAGGGTGTGGCGGGCGGCGGTTTCCCACATCTGCAGAGCGTCGCGGAAACCCGCACAGGCGTCGGACCAGGCAGCCGCCTGGGCGGCTGCGTAGCACTTGACAAGATCGTCACCCGTCGCGCTGACGTGAAGCACACCACCCCAGTAAACAATGTCCACCAGAGCTTCCGTCTGCTGCTGCTCAAGAGCGGCTCGGTCCTGTTCCTCGCCTTCCTCGATGACGGAGAGCAGGACCGCCGTTTTCGGATCAATCGCACGGGGATCAGTCAGGTCGGTCAACTCCTTGACCTCCTTGTGCAGCTGCTCCTCGCGTAGCTGCCGCCAGTACAAGAGGCGCTCGAGATGCATGCGCTTCCGCTGCCAGTCCATCACAACCGCAAGCTCATCCTGGAGGAGGGCGTGAATTTGATTGCGCTCGGCCCTTTCGGACTCCAGGATGAGCTTGCGCTGTACGTCGTCCTCATCGAGTAAAGCAATGTAGTCCGCGATGCCGACGGTGTTGCGACGCGGTGCGCGTGCGGCGACGGATTCTGCCGGCACCACAAGCTCAGACGCCCGTCGACACGCCGCCGAGTAGGCGGGAGCGGCGTCCGCGTCGATGGGGTGCGCATCCAGAGAGACGTGCATGTCATCGCTGGCCGCCGCGTCCTCGTTTCCGTTGAGCGCGTGCGCAGCCTCCTTAAGTTCGAGAGCGTGTTTGCGACGGGCGTAGCGCTGGAGAATGAGACGTGCGTCGTCTGCTTGGGCAGCCGCCAAGGTGGTGCCTTGGCCATCTCCTTCCACCTCCGTCGCCTCAGCGTCTGCGTGCTGCGGGCTCGTGGCAGGCAGCACACCCACTATGGGTGCGATGGCGCTCTGCGGAGAGCCAGTGTTGTGGAGTAAGGGTGGACACGGCGCCGTCGTCACCAACGACGTCTTGCTTGTGCCCGCTGAGGGAAAGACGGGGGCATCGGCAGCGAGCGAAGAGGGCAGCATGGTCGCCTCACGAGTCATACATGCCGCTGTCCACATCCCGCTCGCGGCCGAGTCGGCACTGCTCGGCGCGCGTTGCAGATCGAAAGACGACTTCTCTTCGAAAGATCCACGTGCAGCCTCACCGAGGTGCCTCATCGCGGCGTTGGCCTTCTGCAGCTGTTCGATTCGGGTAAGCTTCAGCTTCTTCGCCTCTAACGCACGAACCTCCGTCCACAGAGTCTTGGCAAGTGGGTGTGTGTTAAAGAGCTCGTAGCGCTCGTGCTCCTCTTCGTACGAGAGAAAGCCGCGAACCATCCGCTCGCGCGCTTGAAGCTCTTCCATCTCGGGCTTCAACACAAACGAGACGTAGTGCGCGACCATCATCTCAACCACGACCTGTCGATCCCAGCGCTCTGTCGAGATGATGTGCAAGCGTTCCAGTTGCTCCAGCTCACGCAGACGCTGCCAGCGCTCCTGAAAAGTGGTGAGCGCACCGAGGGGAGAGTCCACGTGCATGAGAGAGGCTCGCCTCGTCGAGGACGCTCGCCGGCGCGCACTAGAGTCTGCCCAGCCCAGCGGAGTGCTCAAGCCAGCAGGCATGGCGCCCGCAGAAGACTGCCTCGTCGAGGCTATCTTGTCTTCCACAAGCACGCCGTTCAGGTTGCCGGTGCTACTTTTTCGCCCGGCGTCTCCTCTCAGCACGGCGGTGGCAGCCATGGACTCGAGTTGGACCGCTGTCAGTGGAGCTATGGGATCCGCCTGCAGCGCCTGTCGCACAAGAGCCTCGCCATCACTGTGCGTGCCGTCCACAATTATGGGATCGCTGCTCTTGCCGTCCGCATCTTGCAGCACAGGTGGTGCGGAGGCAGCACGCTCAGCGTCGTCACCGTCCAGCCACGCAGCCGCGTCACGGTGATCGTCCTCAGACAGCTCCGTCTCGCTGCGGTCGAAGCCGAAGGTGCCGTGGACACGCTTATACTGACGAATGCCTCGAGAGAACTTGGGCAACTGTGGGACCGCCGCCCGCTCCGACGACGGAATTTGCGGAGGCAGCACCAGAGGTAGGTGCGTACGATCGCTCGGCTGTTTAAACTGACTCCGTACACGCTGCAGCATTTCGCCGTGGCTGACGTTATCCACCTTCCCACCCCATATACGCCGAGCGATATGTACATTGGTGTTCGCGTCGGCCACGTGGAAGGTACTGCCGATAGAGCTCAGTCGCGATCGGCTCGTCAGGGAGAAGCGTCCGTTGCGGACGCCGGCCTGTGTACAGTCCCTGCCCTCCAGCACGCCCATGGGGTGCATGCCAGAGGGGTCCGCGAAGAAACCGCCGTGGTCCGAGCTGCTGAAGGTGGCGCTCACATCGACACTATCCGGCGGTCGCACCGCGTCATGCGCACGCATCTGGGGAACAGTAAACGAGACGCGTCGATTGGTTGCGGCACCGGCGGCGATAGCGTCAGCCTTGGTACGCGGGTGTGTACTGCCACCAGCGCAGCCATAAATGGGTGGGAAGAAACTCATGGTGGGGTGATCTTCTGTGTGTCTGTGTGTGAGGAGGAGGGGGTGGGTCTCTGCGTCTCTCTCTCTTCTTCTTCTTCTTTTCTCGAGCTAATGTACGCTGCAGCACGCGAAACGTTGATGGAGTCGAGCTCAGCAGGGCAGAAAAGACAGAAGGGTGAGGGAGAAACAACAAAAGAGCACAATGAGCAGACTGTCACGGTGTTAGTGCGGACAGCAATGCAGAGGGGAACAGCAAAGTGATGAGAGGTGAGTGGTGTATGTGTTTGGGTGCGAGGTACGCAGTTACGGCAATGTGGGAGAGACGTGTGCAGGCCGACGTTCCATCGGGTCCCTGAACCTTCCCCTCTCCCTAGTACTCATCGAGGGCGACACAGGCGGGTCCCACCTTGACCAGCACTTGTCAGAGGAAAACGAGGCAGGGCACGGCGCCTCCTACACCGCTACCATCTCCAAGGCTTGTTTGGACGCGTGCTCTTGTCTTCGCGGCTCCCTGTGAGAGCTTTACCATTTTTTTCTTCTTCCACTGCACAACGCAGTTTTTCGGGTGCGCGTGTACGTAGTTGCTGTACCGTCCAGGGCAGCTCGGCTGCGCACAACACGGCCTGCTCGCGAGGGCTACTTCCCCCTCCCCCCCCCTGTTTGCTATTGTTTCTATTCCTCACTCGCAGTCAGCGGTACTGTTGGCAACACACTCGCGCAAAGAGAAGGAGATGAGAACAACAAGCAGATTGACACCTACGCCGGGGGAAAAAAAAACTAAAACAACGCGGCAGTGGAGCGCACGCTCACCACTTCGGTGACGAAGGCCAGCGCTGATCACGTGGCTCCTTGACTTCGCGCTTCGCCATGGGACACTGCAGCGATCGGTGCCATGTGGGCGTCTCCACAAAGGTCGCTTGCTTAAACGCGCGAGCAGCCTCCTCCAGTGTGCAGCTCATTTCCTCCGCCTTGGCCGGCAGTACGTGCTGCTGAAACCACGCCCAGTCCGATTCGGTGGCCTTGATATGCGCGGGTTCACCCGTCTCCTTCCACCACTGCATCGTCTCCGTCCAGCGAACACGATTTTGGTGGAGTTCGCTCTCCTTGTGAGATTCGTAGTCTTGCTTGTAGCGGAATCGCACGTGACAAAGTGCACAACTCGGCTGATCGCCGAAATGCCACACATCCTTCCCGTTGTGTGGAACGCGCGTGCTGCGACGGTCGATCCATTTGGACTTCTTCCGAATACGCACGAGACGTCCCGCAGCGGTGGCCGTGTTGCCGCTGCCAGGCGTCACCTCCGCACGCCACAGGACGCACAGGCGAAACATTTTCTGTCGATCCTGACTAGAAGAAAAAAAAAAAGAGAGAGAATGGAAATGAGTGAAGGGAGAAGTCAAGGAGAGAAGGTGGAGGCAAGATATGAGTGAGGAAGGGTCTGCGGTGTGTTCGCGGAAGAACAGGACAACGATCACCGGCGCTGGGCGATCAGAATGTTTGCGTACGCTCACGTACGCTGAGTGCACTGATCTCGCCTGCTTCTGCTCTGAGACAATCGAATGCAGACTATCCCGAGAGAGAGAGAGTCAGCGCGTGGAAGCTGCAGCAACACGACCACCTCCACACAGAGAGAGCAAGCGGTGCGTGAGTATGCGTGCTGGGCATCGCGACGGGAGGGGTCTGATCGGAGAAGAAGGGGATTCTGACCACATTCCGGCAGTGGTGTGTGTTGATCACTCTCAGTGCGACTGGTTTTTGTTTTTCCTTAATGGAGGAATAACAGAAGGAGAAAAACATGCACGCAGCTGTAAGCCCTGTGCCTGGAAAAGAAGAAGGAAACAAAAACGAGACACAAGCGGGGAAAAAAAACCGGAGGTGGACAGTGCGCGGTGAGTACAGACCCACGACTAATATCAGTCAACGTAGCGTCGTCCTGGGGACGACCAACAAAAGTGACGGCGATGCACCGACAGTATAGAACATCTTTACTTGAGCTACATGGGTTTGCGGGATTAAGGCTCTGACAGACAAGCGCGAAAGCAAACATTCGCATACTCCTCTCAACCGTTCTGACCCTCTTCCTCGCGCGTTTCGCCTACAGTCCTCCAAAGAGATGAGCACTTTCGAAGCGATATCAACAGAAGGAAAAAAAAGGGAGAGCGCATGGAAGGGAACGGCGGAAAAGGGAGCAAAAAAGCGAAGTTTCTTTTCATCACTCCAGTGTTGGGAGGAGTGGTGAGTGTGTGTGCGTGTATGTGAGTGCGTCCGTTACCTTGTTATTCCAAGGTTCATGTGATCGTCTTCCCGGATGGCATGGCATGTGAGCGCGACGGGAAGGTTCAACGGGGAAAGGAAAGGACAAAAAGGACAAGAAGGAGTGACACAAAGATAAAAGAATTAAGCACCCCACTGCGAATAAGTGAGAAAACAGAAAAACAAAAAAAAAGAGAAAAGAAGGGGAGAGAAGAGAAGAACAATACAGAGCACGGCAGAAGAGTACCGCCATCACTTTTCACACCAGGAGCACACTCAGCTTGTTCTGCTGATGGGTATAGGTCAGGTGTGCTTTCCACGAGTGAGCCTTGTTGCTTTTGTGCGTGCGAATGGGAAAGGCTTGAGGTGTATAAGATCATGTACACACGATGAGGCGCGAAACAAGCACAGACAGACAGGAAGAAGATGCAGAACGGCAGATTGCGAGAGAAAGAGAAAAAAAAAAAAAGAGAGACAAGGATGCTTTGAATCTCCCCATTTGTATGCGTGGGCTGTGTGTTTCATCTTTCGGTTCTTGTTTTTACGTATTGCCGACGCCGTTCTCAGGGCCCTGGATTGAGACTTGAGGTGCAACCTCGTTGACTGTCGACGGCAGAACTCGCAGCGAGTCGGCACCCTGGGGAGGTTCCTCCGCCATCGGTACCGCGATGGGAGCGCTCAGCGAATAGGCAGCGTTTTGCATGGGAAACAGATTGGCGTTGAGCGCGCGGATATAATCGCTTTCCTTCTGAGAAAGGTGTGTAAAGCGTGCGTGGTTCCGAGTGTGAATCAGGTCGCCCCCAGAGGCCACTGGCGCCGTCGTCTCTGCATGATCCTTCGTCATCACGAAGTCAGCAATGTCGTTGTCCGAAAGCGATGCACCAGCTGCGTGCCGGCGTCGCCCACGCCGACGGGCCTGGGTCGGCTGCTGCGTCTTGTGCATGGCGCTTTCGGTGTCCGATGACAGGTGAAGCGAGTAGAAGCTCGTATTGCGGATCGCGGTCGTATCGGAAGCGGCGCCCGCCGCACCCGCCGCACCCGCCGCACCCGCCGCACCCGCCGCACCCGCCGACTGGCCAGGTGACGCACGGCGGCCCGCACTCGAGAGAGGTTTACGATGAAGAGAGCTGCCGCGGCTACGGTTCACGCTATCGCTGCGCCGCCGTTCGCTATGCGCACTCGCTGGGAGCGTCTCGGCGAAGCTAGAGTTGGTGACGGACGAGCCTGAGGTCGGGTCGCGGAAGGAGGTAATGCTCATGTTGCCCACAGCGCAATCGGACCTCGCGCCGGCCCCAGCTGAGTCGGTGGGAGGGCTGTGATAGACCGGCAAGGGGTGCACGTCATCCGTGGAGCCAGGCTTGCCGGGATGCGGTGGCGCGTCCTCACTTTGTGAGAGCGACTGGGACATCGCAACGGGCTCCATCGTCTTCGACGATGCGGCAGCGATGTTAATGCTAAGGCGGCTGTCGCCAACACCACCCACATGCGATGGTTGTAACACGCTGGGGACAGTGCGAGAGCACAGTGCGCTGCGGCCGCCCGAGAGCGAGAGGACGTGTGAGCTGAGCGGGTCTTCATCGTGGTACGTCACAGTTGTGGCTGTACTGCGCAGAAGTCGCCGGCCGGTGGTGCTCAACAGCCCATCCAACGAGTGCGAGTCCTCCAGGAAGCTGACAATCGGGCCATGCTCCATGCCCTGCGTGTACGGATGACCGCTGGTGCTGACCGCTGCGCGTGACGTACGGGGATCGCTCATGCATGCGGTGCGCGGTGCCGGCTGCAGAGACGGAGACGACATGGGTTCGGCCGCTGTCTGCCCTGCCGTCGCAGCCGGCTCCTCCCCCTCTGCTCTCTCCTCGGTGTCCTTCTGATACTCAAGAAGCGTCGAACGCACGGGCTTGGCGGAGGCCGACGTCTCTGGGTCACCGCCGCGGTCTTCGCACGCCGGGGGGCTTTTTCCGCGTCCGAATGGTCGAGCTGGTGGCGGAGGCGGTGCACCGGGGAAGGTCGGCGCAGCCTCCGCAGTGGAGAGCGAGCCGGCCGGGCGTGGTGGAATGGAGCGGCGTGGCGTTGTGGATGACGTGTTCAAGATGCCACAGGTGGTGGAAGCGCGCATCGTCGAGGGTGATCCCAGGGCGTGCACAGGGAGCTGACCGTGTGCCCAGGGGCTCGGCGAGCCTGCGACCTCCGCCAGGAACCCCGGTGGCCCGCCGTGCGGCGTGGGCACAAGCTTGGACGGGGACGACGATATCGCCGTCGGGGACCGGTGGACGGCCGCGCTGCCGTTTCGCGCGCGATCCTTCCCGTTAAGCGCCGCGTTGAGTATTTTCTGCGATGCAGCCGAAGCCGAAGCTGAGGTAGGCGGGGTGAGAGGGTCCATCGGTGGGGTCACCGCGTTGGCGAAGACGGGCAGCTTCAATAGTGTGCGCACGGGTGGTCGTCGGAGCGGATCACGTGTGAGGATGGACCGGCAGATGGAGACCCACTGCTCGTAGTCAACCTGTGAGAGCCGTGCGTCCGCTGGCAGTTCCGCGCGATCTGGGAACTCAAGCGGGTGCTCCAGAATCGCGCGATACGTGTCGGCGACAGACCTGCCTACGAACGGCAGCCGTCCGAAGACCATCGCATATAGGAGTACGCCAAACGACCAAACATCAGACGCGTAGCTGCACATGTTGCTCTCGACCAGCTCAGGCGCACTGAATGCTGGCGTGCCGGCCGCGCCACCACCCGTGATCTTACCGTCCTTCCCGACGCCTGGTGAGAGGAACATGGACGAGTCTGGCAGGAAGTTGGGATCGAAGCCGCTGGCGGGACCGAACTGGGACGCCTCATCGCCGGGGACACCGCGACGGGACAGCAGTGCCGCACTCGTGCTCGCGCCGGGGAAGTACGCGCTGATCGACGCGTTGGGATTCATGGCCAAGCTCGGCGGCATCAGCACACTCTCGCCGAAGTCGCTCAGCACCACTGTGTCCGACGCGGTTAGGAGGATATTATCCGGCTTCAGGTCATTGTGGATGATGCGCTGATGCTGAAGACCGGCGAGGGCCTCCAGCAGCTGTCGTCCGTAACGCGCAAGGCGGGAGAGAGGTCGCACAGGTGTACAGGGCGCACACTGCCGCTGTGTATCGTATGGATTCACTGTGGTCAGCACACCATTCTCTGCGAGGGACATGATGAGGTGTACCATACCCTCTTCCTCGTCGTCAATGACCTCGTGAAGGCGCGTGACGTATGGGCAGTGCCGCAATCGACGCATCACACGAATTTCGCGCTCCTGTCGGCTGACTTCAGGCACCTCTGGCGACTTCCGTGACGGAGCTTCGGACATTGACACGAGCGCGTCATCATCACTGGTTTGAGAGAACTTCCGCAGACGCGCGTGCAGATTGGACTTGCTCGAGACGGGAATCGACTTGACGGCGTACGTCTTGCGAGTGTTGTGATCCATACAGATGCTCACAGTAGCCGTTGTGCCGACACCAAGGCGCCTCATGATGTAGTACTGGTTCAACACCTCCACCGCATTCGCGCTGAAGGATGAGGTGGTGCTTTCCTCGCCATACGATGGGCAGGTCAGACGACGGTTTCGCACAAAGGAGACAGACCGTGCGGCTAATTCACTAAGTGGGCTCATCACACGCGCACCACTCTCCCTCGCCTCACCACCACTATACGCGCCGCTGCCTTGGCGCAGAGAGATCTTCGTCGCGAGATCTGCACGGGCAGGTTCGAGGCCCGAAAGCACCGGCGAGTCCTGAACAGGGAGCACGGAGGCCATGTGGTTGTCCTTATCAGACAGGTTGCCATCCCCGGCCACGTAGCCCAAGAGGGACGCGCTCTCGTAGAGCTTCTCCGACATTCTGAAAAGACTTAACGAGGTGGTGACCAGCTCATCGACCCATTGTGCGCGCACCTGTGCGGAAATGGTCGAGTCGTGCAGAAGTCGCTGCGCGAACATCAGAAAACGGGTGTAACTCGTCCTGTCCGGTGGCGTCTTCTGCGAGACGTGGGACCCACAAAAGCTTGTTTCCTTGAACGGTCCTGGTAGTGCCGGCGTGCTTTCAGAATCAGGTGCGGGTGTGGTAGCGCCGGTGTCATCGAAGGTTTCAAAGGAGGTGACGTGTCGGGGACTTCCACAAGGAATGTCCACGGGAAGTGGGCTGTTGAGCGGGACCCCGTTGTTCGTCGCGTCGCCTTGACCCTCGCGCGCGGCGTGGGGTCGATTTCGAGGTGGCCAATTCATTGTGGTGCCTATGGACAACACGGGGAACGTGATGGATACATCCTCGCTACGCTCGGACACACCAACCGAGCTCATGGAGTGGCGTCGCGGCCGCACGGTGGCGGCGAGGGCGTCGAGCTCCATGATGGGGGCATTTGGGATACCTCCTCGGCCACCGAGTCGACCAGGTGCATCAAAGTCTCGCTGCAAGGCACTTGGCATTTCGCTGGAAACGACGCTAAGGTTGTTGTGGTCACGCAGCGAGACGCTCTCGTTGTCATCATAGAGCGTCTTCAACTGATCCTTTTCGACGGACTGCATGCGCACGTTGGTCTGCTCAATCAGGGCATCGAAAGACGTCATGAACCGCTTCATGGCAGTAGCGGGGCTGATGAGGCTGAGAGGCACGGCTAGTGCCAACGTTTCGGTACTGGCAGTGGGTTCCGTCGACACCACTGTTGCGGCGACTGGAGAAGAAACCGGGGTGGACGGCATCAGCGAGCCGTTTGGCACCCGGGAACGACCCGCTTCTCCGTCCATCGGGCGTCCGTATCAGCGTACAGATGGATCTGGGTGTTTGGGTCGGCTTGAATGTGCAGATGCGCACTAAAAGTCGAAGAGAAAAAAAAACGTGTTGTGCAGATGAAGGAACCGCACAAAAAGATATGGAATAATGAGCGAGGGCGAAATAAATATTGGCAAGCACGCGCCATACATACAGATACGTGCGTGCGTGCGTGTGGGGGGAAGGCGGTTGGATATGAACGCACGCGCTGTTGCAAACAAAGCAAAAAAAAAAAAAAAGATAAATACAAGACAGGAAATGGACTTTCTCAGAGAAGGAAGGATAGCTGTATGAACAACGGAAAAAGAGAAGTGGAGAAGGAGAAAAAACAAAGGAACGTGTCAGAATAAAAGCGATCGTTTCACAAGCGGGGTATTTTTCCGTCAATGAAAAAGAGGTCAGCGTCCTGTGTTAGTTTTTTTTTTTTTATGCGACCTCTGCGAGGGCAAGACAGTGACCAACCGAGTTTCTTGGCGGATCACGTGTATCACTTTCGGTTGTCGACGTCTCGACGGAGCGTACGCCAATACGGAAAAAAAAAATGAAACCAAAGGAAGGTGGAAAAGAAGAAGAGGGAGAGAGAGATGAAAAGTCGGAAAAAAAAAAGGAGAGGAGAGTGAGCTGATCGGCACTACCCGTTCTCCGCACGCGGGGCACGTAAGGAACACAGTAAAAGAAAAAAAAAACACGAAGGAAGATAGTCGAAGCGATCACGCAGTTAAGCAACGAAAACGAGAAAAACGGCGGGAGGAAAACGCAAGCAACAGTAGACACAGGAAGAACAACAAGAGAGAGAGAGTGAACAAAGACAAGTGCGAGCGAGTACGAGTTCACTGTGCCTGCGAGGAAATGAACACAAGAAAAAGGGATTGTAAAGTGGGAAGCCTTGACAGCGGTCGTTGATACTGTCGCTTCCACTGGCCGCTTCTTACCTTGCACTTTTTCTTATGTTTGTTCCTGATACGTCTTCTGTTCCGCAGAAAATGGACTTCGACTCGCTAAAATCGTTCTTTGTTTTGCACAGAACCTTCCAAAAAAAAAAAAAGTACTCGGTGTGCCCTTTTTTTTTTTTTGTGTGTGTGTGTGTTTGCGCGCTGTTTACAGAGTGACTCCCAGCAGACAGAGCCAGAGATAGTACAGGCCGCGGAGCGGCTTCCTTGACAGAGGGAGACAACGCGCACGCGAACAAATAAAAGCAACAGAAGCGGAGATTGCCAAGGCGAACAGGTGATGGGAGGGGGTCGGGAAAAAAGATTGGAGGACGCTGTCAGGACAAGACAATCCGAAAAGAAGAGAACGGGGCCTCAAAGCGAAAACCCGCCTCTGTCGTCGGGTGTGTGCGCAGGGGTGTAGGTGTGTGTGCGTGAGGAGAGCCAGAGCGGCTGTTCAGCGAGTCTGCTGCGCTCTCCTGCACGGTCAGGACAACGAGAGCCTTCGTTCTTTGATATTCACCAAGTAGATGAGGGTACGCACAGGGAAGCTATTTCGCCACGCAAGAGCACCCTTGTGTGTGCGACGACACACATGAGGAATGCACCTGAAAGATCGAATACTTCAATATCGCTTCTTCTCTCGGTGTTTTTTTGTTTTTTATTTAGCATCGGACGCGGCGCTCGAAAGAAAGAAAAAAAAAAACGTGGGGACGGTTCCCAGATGCCGGGAGTGGATCTTCACGTGGCATGCACGCGACATGCAATGTGTTCTCTATCGGTATCAGTGAAAACCTGTTTCTATACGTCGCAACGTCAGGAAGACCACACACGCTAGGGATCAAAAAATAATAATAATAATAAAGCGTGTACCTGATTGATCACAGTTCTGTGGCACTGCAGCGTGTGTGTGTGTGTGTGTGTGTGTGTGTCTAGACATCTAATGTATTGTGGATTGTGGTTCCTCTTGGTACCGTCTCTTTTTGTTTGTTCTCATTGCACCATCAAGTGCCTAGCACGGCCCTGAGACCCAGGACAGCCCGATCGTGAGTTCACCGCGTGGATGCAGCGGTTCCGTCTTGTGGATAAAAGCGTGTGGTGAGGCTAGTAGCGGCCGCAGCGGTATCTCTACTGTACCCACGTTCGTCTGTACATCCGGTGTACACTCGTCAAAGACAACAAACACAATCGAGCCGTGTGCGATGAAGATGACCAAATCCCGGTCAGGGACAACGCGATGGTCTGTGGCGTCCTCACTAAATACAAGATCACGTCCCGCTGAGTCCCCACTACCACCCGATATAGGATGCACAACGGTGTCACGAAGGCAGTTCAGCGTACCCGTCGGGGAATGACCCGTGTAGAAGAGGTAGAAGCGGTGCGGCACGGCATCCGACTCGTCGACCAGTGCGCGTGCCTTGAACACCTGGACGCGAAGAAAGCGCACAGCACGCAGGGCGATCACGGCGGACTTGACTTCACTCGCAGAGAGAAAAGGCAGACCGTTGGGGCTGTCGCTGCCGCCACGGAGAGGTGCGTGCAGAAGAACGGGTAGCAGCAACTGCGAGCACGCGCACTCCACGTGGATGCGGCCTACCGTGCGTCCGGCTCCGTCGATCAGTCGCAGCATCTCTTCCGTCGAGCTCTCACGGGCGCCGAGCAAGACCGTACCAGGGAGCTCGGCCATGGCGATCACCTCGCTGCCGGTGCCGTCCACATTCGCGTGGTGTAGCTGGAAGATGAAGCGCGTACGCTGGATGAGGCCAACGGTGACCTCGTCCTTGTCGAGATCTGTGTACTGGAAGTGCACGTCTATCGGCTCTGTTAGCGAGTAGCAGGCGGGCGAAAGCATGGTCTCGTACGTGTCGAGGCCGTCGAGCGAGAAGAAGATGGTCGTGGGATCGGCCAGTGAGTCCAAGTGCAGTGCTGCCATCATGGCCGCCTCGTCGCACTGCAAGTCCCGAATACAGAAGTGGATGAGACCAGATCGCGGACCATCGCTGTGCGCGGCGGCGGCGTGACGATACGCCTGAAGCTGCTGCTTGGCGAAGACGGTCTGTACGTGTGTCAGGCGTCGCCGCATCTCTATATTTTCTTCGAGCAGTGTGTCACGTTCCTCAGTGACCTCAGAGAGCTGCTCACGCGCTCGCTCGGCGTGCTCACGCATTTGCTGGCATCGAGACTCAGCGAGCTCCATGTCGAGCGCGGCGGCAGCCAATGCCTCACGCAGTCGACCCTGCTCCCAAGACACATCCCAGTGCAGCGCTTCGTAGAGGTCCAGCGCCTGGTTGGCTTCGGCCGCGGCGGGCTCTGCGTCGCCACTCACAGCGGTGTTGGCCTCCCTCTCAGATCTCTCAGGGTGAGCCCTCTCTTGTTCGCCAGGGCCGCGGGTGGTGTCCTCGCGGAATGAGACGAGACCCATGTCTTTCTCGGCAGCTGCACGTCGCTGGATGGCAGCCACCGCGATCGCCCTGTGTACATCAGCGTCCGTCAGCTCCTTCGCGCTGTGATTGAAGAGTGTACTCTGCGCCGCGAGCGTTTGGTTCTGCTTCTCGGACTTGGCGAGCTCCGCCTTGTAGAGCAGCACATCTTCCTCGAGGCTATCGCAACGTCGCTTCACAGCTTCCAGCGACTGACGAGTGTCCAGCAACTCCTTCTCCAGACGGCGGCGTGCGGCGTCAGCTTGGTCACGCATCTCCTGAAGTTCTTTAACCTTGGACGTAAACTCCGCGCGAACAGCCTGCTCCGTTTCGCGGTTGCAGGACTGGAGCGCGCCGACCGATTTGAGCAGCTCGTGCTCGAGATTGACAACCTCCTCCGACTTACGCTGCAGGGCGAGCTCTACCTCTTGTAGCTGGCCAATGCGCCGCTCGAGGTTGCTCTTGTCATGCTCCAGCTGGAAGGCTACTTTTCTCTGTTCCGCAGCGACGCCGTGGCACGTCTTCAGCTCCTCGACGAGTCGTGTGCACTCGCCCTTCAGCATCTCCATTTGTGACTGGGATGTTTCGAGGCGACTTTGGAAGAGCGTGAGCTGGTGTGACTTCTGACGCACCTCGCTCTCTAGCTGCATCACCGTGCTGGGGTCTAGCGCGACCTGATCCTGTGCGTCGAACGCCTTATCTTGTTCCAACAGCTTCACCTGCACCGTCAGCTCTCGCTTCTCGTCATTGAGTCGATCGATGACTGCCCTATACTTCGCCTCGACCTCGGCTTGGGCCGCTTTAATGAGCGCGGCCGTATTCGCTGTCTCCGTCGCGCTCTGTTGGTAGCCTGTGTCGCGTGCTGCGCTCACAGAAGGTCGCGATACGGTGCTGGGTGCCGACGGCGATGACGCCGCCTGATCCGTCTCCTGGCCACTGGGGTGTGTAAGTGCCTGCTGCGCCATTTCTGACATGTGCCGCTCTGCCATGAGCAGCTGTTGTCGGAGGGAGGCGACCTCGCTGCGGTGGCGCTGCCGCTCCGCCTCGGAGAGACTACCCGATGACGTCGCCGTAGGGGCCGCTGGGGTGTTCAAGGCATTGACTTGATGCTGAAGTCGCACTTGTTGCTGGAGACCCATGAGCGTGTGTCGCAGGTGTTGAATTTCCGCCTGCGCTTGTGCGAGCGACCGCCTCGTTGCGGCGAGCTCATCACTCGAGGTACCGCGGTGGGCCGCGGAGGGGGAGGACAGCCGCGGTGAGGCCACACTCGCTGTGGACAGTGAGTTCGGCTTGTGCAGCGAAGGGAGAGAGTCGCGTGCGGCAGACATCGACACCGCTCGCGTGTCTGCCGCCGTGGGGGTGCCAAGCTTTGGTGAGCCGGGGTCGGTACTGTGCGTCGGCCTCACGTCTGCCACAAGTCGCTGGAACTGCACTTGTACACGGCGCAGCTTCTCCGTCAGCTCATTTCTTTCTTTTTTGAGTGACGCGTTTTCTTGACGGAGTGCCTGGACGACATCCTCGTGCTCGCGGGAGGCCGTTAGACCCGACGTACTCGGCACTCGATTTGATCGCCGCATATCTATGTCGGAAAGAGTAGGGGTACCTAGGCGTGCGGGTGTGTCGATGGCGTGAGGAGGAAGGAGAAAGCATGGCGTACGTAGGAAAAGACAGAAAGGGAGGTGGACACAAGAAGAGTGGTACGGGGCGTGTGAAGAAGAGCACGACTCGTTGGCCGAAACAAAAGCCAAAACAAAACCAGGTGTGTGACAAGGCAGGCTCTCTCCTGCACACCACATATACAACCCGGGAGGATATGGACATTGCTGACATACCCCCTGCCAGCCACTCGCACAATCACGGCAATAACGCATAGTGGACGGCATCGCGCCCTCACAGATATGCGGGTGTTCGGAGACGATCAGCGGTTGCGATCTTTTTATCTCCGACAGCGTGGTCGTCGTGGTTGCTTGTTTACACGAAAGCGATGTGGCGAATGGAGGTCGTAGACGCACACCAGCAGAAACAAAACAAAAACAGTCGCCAACTGTCAAACGCAAGAAAAAAAAAGCCACAAGGGACAAAACTCCTTTCGTCTCTTGGGGGGGGGGGGGTCGCGATTACTCTCAACGCCGTCTGTTGTTGGTCCCGCGGCTCTTGACACCAGTGCCACTCGCAGACCTCGTCTGGCCACCACCACCACCCGCCCAGGAAGTGTCCTGCGCACGCGATTGCTGAGATTGTTGACGTAGAGCTGCTGTGTTAGCGTCAATCTTTGCCTGGTGTTCACGCGCAATCTTGTTGAGGAGGTCAGCGTTCGCGCGCTCTTCGCGCGAGCCGTGGAGCCGACCACTGCCGTCTTCGAGCTCAGCATACTGCACGCTCAGGACGCGATCGCGGTACACGCGCTGGTCCATCTCACGAATAAGACGATCACTCGCCGCAAAGGAATTGTACGAGAGTATCATTGACCCGCGGAAATTACCCTCCGAGTCACGGCGCATGCGCGGCGGTGCGGCGAAGCGTCCGTACTGTTCAAAGAAGTGTGTGATCTCGTACTCCGTCGCCGTGTTGTCGACATTACGCACAAACACCTTGGCGCCGACCTCGTGAAGCGCCATAATACTGCGTTGTGCGCTGCTGTAGCGACGGCCAGACTCGCGATCAGCGAGATCGACGCTGGCGTGGAAGACGTTGATTTGCTTGTCGAAGAGCTTCACGTGGGCACGCATGAGTGCCTCGTAGCAGTACTTGGCGTCCTCTGGGGAGAAGAAGTCCACAAAGCAGAAACCCGCCTGGCGAGCAGTGCCGGTAAGGTCGGTCTCTGAGTGGGGTCGTCGAATGCCCGCGATGGGGCCAAACTGGACACACAGCTCGTGAATCAGCTCCTCATCACACTGATCAGGCAGATCGCGCAGCACCACACGCCGTAGGTCTTCGCGCGTGAAGGTCGCCATGGTGAGAGACGACGCGCGATGGGAAAACGAGCTAGCGTGCCGTGTTGGCTGCCTTCAATGTAACTCCGTCGTTTTTCTCTGGTAGTCAACAAAGACGCAGCAGTGCGAAGGAGAAAGGGAGGGGAAGGGGAAGGGGGAGTTAAGATAAGTTCAGAGAAGTTAAGATAAGAACAGGAACAGAGGAGCACGTGTCGTCGTTTATCGGGGGAGAGGGGAGTGCGGTGCGCGCGGTGTGTGAGAGAGGTGGATTAGACTGGGAAGAGAACGATCAACACGTCGTGTGAGAGAGCGAAGCAATTGAAGAAGGACAAAAGAGCGGTTGGGGGGAGGGGAGAAGACAGCGACACGGCGACACGGGTTTTGTTGACCCATCGGAGGGTTTGCAGCGCAGCAGCGGGGACTTGTCCACATGACAGCGATAGCGTCTTCGCGTACATCTCCGAATGAGTGTTCCCCTCTCTCCACGGACACGCCCTCCTCGTGTAGGGAAAAGAAGCGCAGCAGAGGGTACCGGAAGAGACCTCGCGCGACGCTTCCTTTCAGTTGCCCATCCCACCGCGTACACACATCCGATGTTCTGCGTCACGCTTGTTCGTTCGCGATTGACTCGTGTTTTCTTTGTTGTTGTTGTTGTTTTCGGTTAGCGGATTGGACGCAAACGCATTAGCGGTTCTGCGTCGCACAACAGTCGTACGCCCACACGGCATATGAGCACGGCTGCTCACACAGTGGGTTTTCTTTTCTTTTCTTTTTTTTCTTTCCGGTCTCTCTCGTCGGTGGGGGGGAGAGCTGACCCACACGCGTCGTCGTCATGCAGCCTTACTGGAGAAGGCGGGAAATGACGTTCTCGCTGATGTCCGTCTCCTCAAACCGTGCGAGCGACGGCACGAGCATGACGGCTTCCTCTGCGGAACGCGGCACCAATGTGGCTAGTGCAGTCACCTCAAACGGCTTCAGGCGTTCGTGACGCGGCGCGCTGTCGTCTGCACCACCGATTTCACCCAAAATTGGATTTCCTTGAGCGTCAAATTGAAGGTTCATGAGATGCGCGTTGGTGAAGCCACCACCGTCCTGGCGGAGTCGCAGTGTGCATCGGCTCAGCGCCTGCGCCACATCCTCACTCGCGCAACGTTCCTCGAGGAGGTCCACATGTTCGAGGCACGTCTGCATGAAGCTCCTCGTGGCATCGCTGTCACTCGCACTACCACGACTAGATAAGAAGGCGGACACTGTCGGCAAAGTCAGCGGTTTCGCGTTCGTAAAGCGAACACCAAGGTTACCTTCAGCGTAATTCTCCTCCATGATGGCGGGCGTATCGCGACGCTGTATTTGTGTGATTTTTCTTTTTTTTTGTTTTTTGGGGGCTTTATTTTCCTGCACTCGTGAAATGGAAGCGATGCGAGGTTACAATGAGGAAGGGAGTGGTGAGTGGCAGAAGAGAGAACGAGTGGACAGAGACATGTGGAGTTTTGTAGTGAGGTGCGTCTGGGCGATGCGGCATCTTTGCAACGCGTGCACAGAAAACGGCTACTCGCAACAAAAAAAAAAAAACGGAGGGGACGAGGCGAAGTGCAGACAAAACACGTAGCGCTGCCGTGTCAACGAAAGCACGCGACCACAGTAAAGCACGACCCCACGAGAAAGAGAACCGGTCAAAAAAAAAAAAAAACGAGGGTCGCCGTTGACCGTGTCTCGCATACGATCTTCTGCGTTCGTGCCGGAGTGAGGTGAAGTGATTGTTCGTGTTGGTATATACTAACGTGTGGACGTAACGCACCACCAGGTTATTTATCACCACAGACGAAGAGGGTGAGCAGCGGATGGCGGTGACGTGAGGAGTGAGGAGGAAGTTAGAGAGAGAAGTAGCACACCAGGAAGATACGTCGTAGCGACACTACGCGCAGGCAGGTCGACCGCGGATACAACTCGTGTCACGCTCTCTCTCTCTCTCTTCTTCTCACGTCCTCTTCATATCTCGACCATCATCGATGCTCTTCTTTTTGGTTTACATTTCCCCGCACGGACGTATTGTCCGCTGAAGTGTTGGCATGGTGAGCGCCGTGTTGACTCTCGCTCGCGTGCGCGTCTAGAGACGGCTCACCTACGTGTGCTGCTGTGGTCTGCAGATGATAGCGTCACATGTCAGCCGCTCTGCACCGCTTCTACCGCGCGCGCTTCCGCTCTCGTGGAAATGGTCGCTAGTTGTTATTCTCAAGTCAGAAAGCGCGAGCGTAAACGCAAGCCGTCGTGCTCCATTGTCGGCACGCTGAGGTGTTCGCCAACAATGGCAAGGCTGGGTACCTGATAGGGCTGCGCCGCCACACGACGGCCATGTGCAGCGCTGCTGGAGATGCTGCGGTGACCCGAAGACGAGCCGGCACTCAAACCACGCACTGCACGCGGTAGCAGCGCTGTCGTCGTGGTCGTGGTCGTGGTCGTCGTCATCAAGGGCGTGGCCAACGGTGGGCGTGACGAGAGCGGGCGTGTGCTGCGGCTGCGCCTGGACGGTGGCTGCTGTGATGGTGGGCGAGGTACGTCGCGCGCACTGATCTTCCCACTGACTCTCCCACTAGCATGCTGAAGGCGTCCGCTGCTCACAGAAGAAGGAGTGCCCATGGACATGTCCACATCGCCGCTTTCGTAGGCAGCCGCGCGCTGCACATCGCGCTCAAGGCGGTTGACCACGCGCGAGGACGTGCCCTCGGAAGCAGGCGTCTCCACGTGCCGAATGCGCAGGGGGTTCATGCTCTCCAGCTGTTCGGCGTGCTGGATTCGGTCGTACAGCCGCTGCACCACCAGCTGACGACTCGGGCCGTCGCGCTGCGGCTGGGGGCTGTGGCTGGCGCTACGATAGTAGAGCGCCCGCATAAAGCGCTCCGCGTACGGCATCTTCTCGCGCCGGGTGAGTCCACGCGACGCCATTACCAGTGTGGCCGCGTCTGTCGTGCTGACCGGTGCGGGCGGACGACCGGCTACACGCGCGTGATCAGGCGCATACCACGCACTCGGCTGCGGAGAGGCACGGCCGGCGGGTGCGGCGGAGGAAGAGGTCGCCGATGCGGGGGCGGACCGGCGTGCACGACGCCCAGAAGACGGCACCAGCGAACCCTTGCCATCGAGTCGCAGAGCCGATGCGCTCGCATTTGTATGGGGCTTGGACTTGTTCGGCTGTCTGCGTGCCGATGACAGATCCGACTGGGGCGAATGGATCTCTGCGTTTTCAAATGGGTGTGCGCGCTGTGGATGCCGTGGTGGCGCACAAGCGCCGCCTTCGCCCGCCGTTTCTCCCGTTCTCTCTTTTTGCAAATGTTGCTGCTCAATCGGCGCAGATGCGGCGGCGTCGTAGAACTTGTCAAACGGCAGTGTTGGGGGTGGTGTGGCGACCACAAAGACGCCGTCCCACTCCGACTGGCCTGGCACCACAGGAAGGGGAATGGCCAAGGGAAGATTCACGACCGCAGCCGTCTCGGCAGGGGCTGTGGCTGGTGGTGCAGCAGGAGCCGCCTCTTGCGCCGGCGCCGCAGCCTTCGTTGGTGTCTGCGCGTGTGACTCTGCCGCGTCCGCTAGCATGTGCGACAAGCGCTGTAACGTGGGGAAACTCGACGACGGCTCCCCGCAGCGGTCCACCAGGAACCCAAGCATCGAGGCGGTACGACCGGGCGACGACGCGGCAGGTGACGGTGGTTGCGTAGGCACTGTAGAGGCGGTGGCCGCAGCTGATGACCTCGACGCGATGGGAACCATCTCCACCTCCACCTTGGTCGCACCCTGCGTGGAACCCGTTCGGCGGTACTTGTCAGGACCGACCACGTTCTTATCGCTCTCGGGCTCGAGCTGGCATTCCACAATGGTGTGCTGTTGCGCTTCTTCAGGAAGGTTTCGGCGCTGTGCCTCTGATAGAGGCGGCGGCGGCAGCACGGGCATCACGTAGCCATCGTCACGACTCCGCGCGACACCAGAGTTGTAGAGGGTGGCCGACGGTACTGGTGCGATTGTCTTCGACGTAGTACTCGGCACTGTGGAGCAGACCGCCGTCGGCGCAGGGAGTGTCGTTGTGGGATGTGCGTGTGAGTCCTCCGGTTTGGAGAGGACCGAGAGCGCGTGCGGTGGTTCAGCGGCCTCGTTGTCTAAAAGTCCCTGCAGCTGGCGCAGTGTGGGTAGTTGAGCCGCCTCCTCCGCATTCGCACCGAGCATAAAGCGAAGCATGGTTGACCGCGTCGTTCTGGCACCTTCGCGATCACGGTTGCGATGCTAAACCTGTGTTTTACCTTCGGGGACGAGGAGAGCGGTGAAGAGGCATCCGCGCGAATAGTGGTGTATGTATGTGTGTGTGTGTAAGTGTGTGTGGGTGAAGTGTGCGCGCATCTGATGGTGGCGAAGGAGCGGCGTGCCGCCAACGACACGCATGCGTACCTATCGGATTTGTGTCAGCCGCAGGGGCTGCCGGCAACGCGGCGCATGCGCGCTTCTCACGCGCCGACGCTCTTCGCTGTGGCGCACAATTCATTCGATGCACTTTCTGTGACGTGCACACGCTAGTGACGTGCACACGCTCGTCTCGTACTCGACGGGACCAGAAAGCATGCGCATCATCACTACCGGTGTGTCGTCACCTCTGATGTGTTCACGCTGTGGTCGAGATTGTCATGTGGGGTCAGTCGGTACAATGTCCTTTGTTTGTTCGTTTGTTGTTGTTGTTGTTGTTGTTTTTTTAAACTCCACAACTAGTCAAGTACACTTCGCAATACTCGCGTCTTTTCTCCAGCCGCCCGTCACGCGACCACAAACGGAGAGGCACGAGAAGACGACAGCTAGCGACGCCGGCAAGGGGAAAAAGAAACCAAGACATAAGCACACACATACACACACAAACGTCCCTCCTGGTGAGCGCAAGACACGCCCAATTATGATGGTCAATCGTCAGCCGTGAGCAGGGTCATCAGCTGTCGAATGGCGGGCGTCGGATTGCCGAGGGTGGGAGAAATGTGAGGTACGCGCTGCCCACCGCCAAGACTAAGCACATCACCGCTGCCAAGAGACGCACCCCACGAAGAGGACAGCGCCGGCTGGTTCACAACGTACGGGGAGGTGCTAAAAGGCGAAGCGCTGAAGACACCCGAGCGTGGCGCCGGCACGCGTTGCTGCCGAGGGGTGGCCAAGCCAGTGACCGACGGGGCGGCTGCCGTCGTCCCGGGCGCTTTACCTGCCTCGGTGCCCGTGATTTGACGGAAGAGAAGGTCCTGCAGGGCAGGATCGGCCGTGGCAAGAGCCGAGTTCGAGTTCAGTGGCAAAAGCGCCTGCGTTGCAGCCTCCGCGCTTGACCTCTGCGTGCCGGTAGCAGCCGAGGGCGTGGCTGTGTGATCGTGATCATGCGGAGCCGCGCCTGGCTGCGGCGTTGTCGTCGGTGTCGACACGGAGGGTGCCCGTCCTCCTCGGTTCTGCGTCTGAGCCGCCTTGGCTGCCATCGCCTCTGCAAGGTCGACGAAGCCGCGGCCAGACGCGGTGCTTTGTGCCGAGTCCTTGGAGCCCCAGCTGCCAGTCGCGTGTGGAACGCTCATGTTGCCGCTGCCATGACCGGTCGCGCCAGGAGCGACCTTGGAGAGCCAGGGGCTGCGGCCTTCACCAGGACTATTCGAACCCGCCGCACTCGCAGGTGCCACCCGCGCAGCCGCCTCCGCACCGCTCGTCTGCCCAGGTGCGGATGCGCTGTTGGGATTGTCCGCGCTGAAGTACGGCAAGACGTGCGCAAAGGTGCACGCGGCGTGATTGTGGCACGCACCGGCTCGCCAGTTGAGGCACAGCTTCATGGTGGAATCCAATTTACCATCGCGACGCAGCGCAAAGGCGGCCTCGCTACCCTGTGTAGGGCTGAGCTCATCCTCAGAGACGTTGATGACGTGGTTTGGCGCCACCAGCACGGTGATATAGTCCGAGACGCTGGCGGGCTGCAGAAACGCCTTGGTGACATCCACACCTTTGGAGCGAGGCTTCTTGCCCATGACACAAAAGGTGGCAAAAAGGGAGAGAAGCTACTGAAAAAAAAAAAGATGGAAGTGAGCGACAAGAAGAAAAACACCAGCAACAACGAGTCGAGCGAGTTGAACGAGTATTGCCGCGGTTCTGAGAGCGCGGGAGAAGGCTCAGCGTCACTCGTCACACGTTGAAGAAGAGTTCGTCACAGTCTACGCTGGCTGCTGTCCGGTACCGGTCCACCGTGTGTGCGTGATTGCTTCGTCGCGCTTCTGCCGAAAGCCTGTACGGATGCCGAGCCTTTTCAAGGTGGTTTTCCCGCACTTAATGTCTATTTAAGCTGTGTGCCTCGTCAACCGAAGAATCTTGTGTCCTGCTCAGCACGTGTCGTGTTTGAATACGGTCGATGCAACCTAGTGAAGACAAAAAAAAGGGGGAATTGTTGGGGTGGGAGAAAAGAAGAAATCGACGTAGTAGGAAAAGAGTCAGGTCCGGATAGACCAGCAGTGAGAAGCGCAGTCACGCGTTCGCTGTCACGCGTTCGTGATATCGTGCGCCGTCATCGAGTGGATGTGCGCCGTCGTCGCCTAGCGTGCACGCTTGTACGGTTGCTGCGCTGCGCAGCGCGTCCTGCCGTGGGCACGCGGGGTGCCGCACCAAAGGCGAGTGAAAACATGAATCATTGAAGTAATTTTTTTCGCATTGACGTTTCACGATTGTTTCTTGTCTGTTCTTGCTCTCACGCGCTTCGAACGATTGGTGTGGTTGCCCGTTTCACTCGCACGCGCCACACAGACAGTCCCGCCAGCGCACGTCCGCGTGTATGAGAAGAGAACAGCGAGAGAGGTGCAGTTGAGAGCTTTGTTGCTGTTGTTTTTAAGAGCCCAGGGTCACCGGCTGCGTTTCAGAACGCACATGTGCTGATGTCTTTTGTTTTTTTTTTGTTTCCACGGACACGCTCTCTCACTGGCCTGTGTGGAAAAACGTGTGCTCGTGTGTTTGGCTCGCTTGTGAATATCACGTGTGGCGTTGAGGCGTGGCCGCGTCAGGTCGGCTGCAGATGCCGCCGAGTTGCTGCACACTACGAACAGAAAAAGCCAATTGGCGAGCGAGGAGCATCAGCGAGGTCAGCTCCCCACGATCAAGCGCTAGTGGTGCGGCTCGCTCATCCGCGTTCGAGGGGCTTGTGTGCTGCATGATGTGCATGGCCGTGGCGATTCCTTTGGCTTGGATTTTTCCCCACACGCGGCACTTCTCGCACGTCACGCAGTCCATCAAAGTGGTCACATTCAGCAGATGTTTCTCCATCTGTGGTGCCAGCTCACGTCCACGTGGCGAATTAAAAAAGAGCTCCTCATCGAAGGTCTTGCGACACAAAAGCTCGTCGTTGAAGAGCTGTGTCAAGGAAGCGTGCAGGGCGGCGTCCTCGGTGGGCATGTGCGCATCAAACTTGTGCATGTCGGCCATATAATTTGACTTGGCCTTGGTCAGCGCGCGGAGGACGAATTGGTACAGTACGTAGAGATTTTCGACGAACTGAGTGTTGGGGACGATGCGGTCCTTGTACATCTGGCAGTTGGGAAAGAAGGTGACGTTGCGGTGCTCGTAGAAGCCGTAGGGAATCAGCGGTGAGGTGCCATCGGTGTCCTTGTAGAAGTTGGTCGCCACCTGCATGTTGATCGAGAAGTGCAGTCCGCTCAGGAGCGTCTTGAGCACCACCTCCTCGCGGCACTCACTCTCCGGCTTGCCGGCCATATCATCGGTCATACAGTTTTCCCGATAAATAGCCTGCCAGACCTGCGCGGCCAAAGGACCGGCGTAGCCCGTGTTACCCTCTGGATTTTGCAGGAGGTCCACGTAGGGAAGGCTCGCCTCCGCCCCTGTCTCGCCAGCGAGAGCGGCAGAGCCACCACCCCACTGCGCATCCCAGCGCGACATCGCAGCCGAGGTCAGCTCCGGGCTGTGTGCGCTGTCAATCGTGGAGTCGGGCACACGCACATCGGCCATGTCCTCCGAGACGCGCAGGGCCTGCGGAATGGAGGACTCGCTGCACTTGCAGACGTCGCACGTGTTCTCTGCGCTTGTGCACAAGAGGTTCACCGCCCAGTACGGACAGGGCTTCTCCGTGTTGACCTTGAAGTAGCGGAAGTACGGATGCGCGGTAATGGCGTTGAGAGACTTCAGGACAGAAACGGTGCCACGATCCACATCCACTGCCGAACAGTTGCAGTACAGTCGGCACAGATTCGCATCACTCAGCGGAATGGATTCGCTGGTGCACGCATCGGGGGCGGAATTCGATTCCCCTAGCTCTGCCGCCGGCTTTTGGGGCGAGGTCGCGGAGGCCGTGTGGGCAGCTGCCGTCGAGTGTGTGTGATCAGCGGCGGGCGTTGCGATCGGTGAGGCGGACATCGCCTGCATGCTGTGCTCGGTGTCGCCAGGCACGTGGCGCATGTTAAACGCGCACACCGCCACACTGACCACCAAAATGGCAATGAGCACACCCTTCGACACGCGCATGACGACAAGGCGGTAGTGTTCCGGGAGTACTGCGATCACACTCTACGCACCTTGATTTTGACTACTGGTGCCTTTGATGTTGGAATGTGCGAGGCGCGCTCTGTGTCAAGACGCCACAACGAGGGAGAAGAGTGATATGGGCACGCCCAACTTGGTGACGAATCGCAGTGGATTTCTTGGTCGCTTTTTTTTTCTTTTCAATGTGAGAGTTGAAGATTGCTTCAAAACAAAGAGAGTAGGATCGCGGATAAGAGGTGAAGAAGGTCGTGAAAAGAGATGCGGTGTGTGTACTTAAATGAACGCGACGTATCAGCGAGCGGCGGCGAGCTCGTTTTGGATCGCCTCCCGGTGTCCACAGCCACGCAACAACCCAAAGAAAAGGTGAAACAGAAGGTATCTCTCACTCTCCCTGTGTGTGTGTGTGCAACACGAGGTGAATGGCCACCACGTTTGTTGGTACGTATTCGCTGGAGATCCCTGCGAACGTACTTTAGGCGTGCTTCCACGCAACAGGAAAAGTCGCGCGCCCAGAGCGCTCTCGTCTTCGTGCTCATCTGCACGAGCGGGGTGACGATGACTCGTCGCTTCAACTGTTCCTCTTTTCGTTTTATGGTTTCGCCTTCTTTTTTTTTTTTTCTCTCTCTCTCTCAGATGGTGCGGTTTCGTGATACCATAATTGTGAGAATCAACCCAAACAGAGATACACTCACGCAGAGAGATGATCGTCTGCGACCACAACGATGCGTGCCCAGCGCGGTGCAACAAAGACAACTATACCACCTTTTTTTTTTTGTTTGTTTGTTTCGTTTGGTTTGGTTTCTTTCATTCGAGCATTCCGGCAGCGTCCGGCACCTCCTCGTCAATCAATGAAGTCTCCTCAGGTCACACACACACACACGGATACACATCCCCGGCTGAGCTACTTTGCTGAGGACAAGCTACCTTCGTTACGATGGGTGCGGCTGGGTTCGATGCGCTTGCGTAGACGACGGCCGTGGCTGACGGAGCGCCGCACAATGGCCGCATCGCGCTCCAGCACCTCCGCGCGGTTCGTGTACTCCACCGCGAGGTGACGGCGGATGCCGATCTTCGCGATATCCGGGTGATTGACACCATAGAGACGATCGTAGCGTGTTTGCGGGACCTCGTTCATCCAGACGGAGCTGCGCTCGTGCACGCTGCGTACATCGTCGTAGTAGATATCACCACCACGCACATCTCCCATCTTCTCCTTTGCGCTAGAGACGTTGAGAACGTCTTCGAGCGCCGACCGCTCCCATGGCTGCTGCTCGTTGAAGAAGGCCGGGATTTCAGCCGTGGCAATGCCGGCCAGAGTCGCATCAGGCTGCGTGGGATCGCGGACGGGCGGCATCGTCTTGGTTGTATTCTTCATGAGATGCAGGTCATACATCCAGCCATGTCGGCGGCGGAACTCGATGAAATCGAACTGCTTCACCGCACGTCCCCACTCGTAGAAGCGGTTGCGATAAATGGAGAATTTCCGCAGCGCGTCCTCGACCTCATCGAGCAAGGGTCGGGACAGCTGCACGCGCGGGATGCCGAGGTCCTCCATCTGCGCTAGCACAAGCGGCACTTTTTTCTTTTCGACGGCATTCATATTTCCGAAGTGCTGCAAAGGCTCGCTCGTCGGTGCGTAAGAGTGGTCGATGATGCTTCGCAGATACAGCTCCGCGGAGAGAGCGTTGGCGCGAGGCCAGCGACGGTCGAACAGCTCCTGCCAGACCTGGTCACAGCGGTCAAATGTCTTCTCCTCGCGGAAGCCTAGCAGCAGCGCGTTGAAGCCGTTGACCGTCACGTGCTCGCCGTGATGCTGCTGCACAAACCGCAGCACGTCCTCCGCCTCTACGGTGCTGCCTTGAAGCGCCAAGGATAGCATTACCTGCTCGTATGTCGTCATTGTCGGGGCGATGCCGTGTAGACCCATGCGGTCGTAGACCGCGTTAGACACGGCCTTGACGTGCTGATAGCCGGAACTCATGAGTGCCTGCATCAGAGCGTTGGTTAGCTGCGAGGCCACAGCGGTGTGCTCGGCGCGCGTGGGCACCGGCGCCGTCATCGCCGCCCCTGTGCCACTCATGTGCGCGTTCAGTTGCCGTGCCTTTAGCGTCGACATGGCCGCATCGTACCAGCGATATGCTTCAGACGCGCGCTCATCGCCGCCTGCATCGCCGAGACGCTTGAAGGTCAGTGCCGGGTCACCAGCCGCCTCCGTCACAAGGACACACGACCGCAGACGGTCTGCTGCGAGGCTCGAGATGAGCGCCGCGTACTGTGCGAAATCCAGTTCTCTGTGTAAATGAAGTTGGTCAAAGAGCTGAGCGGCCTCATTGGTGAGGCCGTGCTGTGCGAGATTCACCGCGAGACAATAGCGCGAGGCGGCGGTCGACTTCTGCGGATGGGCAGCGTGCACCTGTTGCTGCTCGAACTGCTCCGCCAGCGCACGGCGCGAGGACTGGAATACGGCAAGGGCCGCCTGCCGTTCACGCTTGCGCTGAAGCAGGAGGACGTGCTGCTGACGCTTGGTGATACCGCTGTAGTAGTACACACCCTCCCATTGGTTTTGTGGTTTGCGGTGGGGGAGGTTGGTACGAATCATGTAGTACGACGGCACCGTCGTCTTCGCCACATTTTGGCTAAGCATCTTCCCCCTTCGGTACTCACTTCAACACACACACACACAGGAAGACAAACACAAGCACAAGTTCTTGAAACAAAGAGATGAGTAGCTCAAGGCGGCAGGAGCGTATATGGCGGATATGTATTTTTTTGAGACCTACTCCTCTTCCTCAGTTGCTTTCGTTGATGTTGTTGTCGTCGTGGCCAGTCAATAGGAAATGCGACAGGGAATGATTATTATTTTCGAAGAGAAAGGTGGGTAGGAGGGTGATCGGTGGCAAGAGTCAAGAGATATGCCCGTACACAGACAAGACTACGTGCACAAACTTCGAGGCGCATGGCACCGTTCAACGTCCACGTAAAACTCAGTAACCCTGTCTTCTGTGATCACCGCACAAGTGACCAACCAAAACACGGCATCTGAAGAGAGAGAGAAACGCAGAGCGCCAGCAGCGAGCGAACGTAAAGAAGTGCAGAGCGAGATCCTACGCGCACCATCGAATGCTTCGCTTTTTTTTTTTCAGTTTTGTTACTCGAATTCTTTGGTTTGTTTGTGTTGTTGTTCTTAGTGGTGGTGTTGTTGTGATTTGTTTGTGTCGTGGTTGACTAGCTGGGTCTTCTTCCTTTGCCAGAATACATCAATAACATCAGAGGGCTTGAGAGAAGGGAAAACGAGAAAATATAGCTGTGGCTCTGTATGCCTGCACGGACGATTGGCGCGTAGCTTTTACGGCATTTTTTTTTTTTTTGTGAAACGATCAGGCTGTGTACTGATCATCATTCTTATATTGGTTCTTCAGGCTTTCTTCTGTTTTCGAGTACATATATACAAAAAAAAACATATTACAGACGTGTGAATTGCGTGAAAAGGAGGAAAAAAAAAGGTAATAAGACAGAAGAAGCAAAAGATATTTTTTTTTTTTTATGTATAGACAAGTGCATGGGCACACGGTGGGTGTCACCTGCACATATAAAAGTCCTGTATTGCTGAATCGACAGTACCTGTGTCGCGTGAACACTGTCCACAGAGCAGAGGCCACGGAACGACGAAAGCAAGTGTGTTGTAGGGAACAAAAGCATTAAACAAAAACAGAAAAAAAAAATGAGAGAACTTGACGGTTTGCAACCAACAGAATAAACTAAAAGAAAGAAGAAACGCTCAACAAGACAAACACAGGGGTGTAGACGCTCAAGTGCACTGCGAGCAAGAAGCGACAACTTCATGACAAAACAAGACAGAAGGGAACGCGGCCAACACTCGAAAACGCAGTCGACAATACCAGAGGCCACGGTCTTGTCTGATCGTATCGACAAGGGAGACGCGCGTAGAGGGCGAGCCTCGAAAAAAAAAAAAAAACAGCAAAGAAAGAGAACAAGAGCAAACAGTGAGCAGTGAGCAGTAAGCAGGGCACTCAATTCCACCAGAAATGTGGCGGTGGAAACGGCTTCGTGACGTTGTCAACAGCTCGGCGTGGGCAAATTGAAGGTGACGCGCTTCGCCGAGCGAGGTCTACGCGCGCTCTTCTCAGGCCCAGAGGCTCGGTGTCGGTACCCGCCAGCCGGACTGCACGGGATGAGCAGCAGCAGCACAATCCCCAGGAGCCCAAAGCCATACCGCAGATACGGCACCTCATCAGCAGAGGCCACGGGGGCGGGAAAGGCCTGTCCCGCGTCGAGTCGCCTTTGTGGGCTAAAGGCTGTCTCGCGTGTGTCGTCCATTGGCATTTTCGGTGTGGGGAGATCGTTCTGCATCACATTACCCTGGCGGCTGGAGGCTGCGCTGTGCCACGCGGCTGCCGCAGGACCGTTGTGACGTGCGATGCGTTTGGGAATAACGAGCCTGCCACCCACGCCCCACGGGGCGACCACCTCAGCGCGTGAGAGAGCGCTGTCGTCGAGTGTGGGCGTCAGCTTCACCATTGCACCGAACCCATAGGCGACAGCTGGAGTTGTGTCCGTTGCAGGCACAGTAAACATGGCGTCGCTAAGGCCGACATCCACGGCGATGAGGGCGCCGTCACAGAGGTTTGTTCGCGGTGTGCCGTTGGGCATCTGTGTGTGCCCGACGACCATGGTGTGAATGGTGTACCCCTCCGCCGTGGAGAGTGCGGCAAGCGCTTGCTTGAGCGGCTCGCAGTACCCCTCTGTCAAAGCCTGCGAGAGCATACTACGGTCCCAGAGGGGGCTGTTCGCACTCTCGTACGGATGACTGGATATCACGACGGCGTCGCTCGTGGTGTTCCCTCGTGGGTCATCGAACGCACGTCGGAAGTTGTCATTGATGGCTGCCACGCCCAGGCGTGCGTACGGCAGCGTGAGGCCGCCGTGCACAAACACCACACCGCGACGCACGATGACGACCGGGTGCGCGAGCAGGTACTTCCCGTACGCACCGGTTGGGGAAAACGCTTCTCGAAACCCGCGCTCGCCTTGGAACACGTCCGTGAACAAGCACGGGTTGACGTAGTGGGTCTGACCCAGCAGGTTCATGAGCTCGTGGTTGCCGAGGACAAAGGCGAACTCGCCACCTTGTGCCTGGGCCTCCTTCTCCAGCATCGCCGCGTACTCGTACAGGGTGTGGGGGTGCAGACCGCGATCTGCGATGTCGCCGAGCTGCACGACGGTCGCCCGGCAGCCTGTGCGCCAATGGTACCCGGACCCGCTGACCACACCAGCGGCGGCAAGGAGCTGCTGAAGCTTGTATAGATCACCGTGTAGATCGCCAATCGCGACAAGGGAAGTATTGGTGCACACACCTGCCAGCGGGCGTGTAGTTGGTGAAGACGTACCCGTCTTCGGTGCGCCCGTGCTGTTTCCGCTCGTGCCTTGAGTGGATGCCGCCTCGACACGCGCCAACTGTGCCGCATCATGTTCGGCAACCACAGTGGCGAGTGCACACGGCGTACTGTGAGAGAGGATCAGAAAGCACACAACGATAGCTAGCAGAGAGATATTCGCGTGCGCGCGGCGTGCATTATGTTGACGTGGTGAGCGCATTGTTTCTTACGTTTAATACTCGTGGTTACTCCCCTTTCCTGATGTCTTTTTGTGCAGATCCTACTTGTCAATCCGCCGGAGCTGACGAATGGTAGCGTTGAGAACGAACAACAAGTGTGTTCTATTCGTTTCTCCCCTTTGAAAAGGGACTTCGTGACAAACGACTCTGCTCAAGGAATGCGAATTGAGAAGAGACTCAGAGTACGCTCAAGTTACTCAGGTAAAACGTCGGGAAAGCGTGAAGAAAGAAGAAAAGAAAAGCGTTTGTGAAAAGTGCAAAAGCGAAAAAGTGAGAACGGAGAAAAAATCAAAATAAGTGGGTGACAAAACGTGACCAGTAAAAAAATGACCCCCGTGCAGTCGGAATTGAAAACTCCGCGAGCTGATAAGAACCGCGTCACGCTGCTTCGGCCTGCGTAAGATTGTATGAATGTGTGTTTTTTGAAATAACCCTCACTACTTTATTACCCAAGCACGCGCTGCTCTGTCTTGGAATCGTGCGCCGCACGAGCTAGGAGAGATTAAAGGGCTATGTCTCGCTAATGAGGTAGTACGGCTGTTCGCACAGTCGGCTTTATTCGGTCGCGTTAATTTATGAGCCGCCCGTTCGCCTTGTGAAGAAAACGAGTACGGAGCACGGAGCACGGAGCACGAAAGACTCAAATAAGAGAACACGAACAGAAAAGAAAAGAAAAGAAAAGAAAAGAACAGGGCGTGGGTAATCGGGTGACGAGTATCTGAAGATGTCACCAATCTAACCCTTACGCTGACACTGCAGGTGCGTAATAAAAGTGAGAGCTAGCTTCCTCTCCCGACTGCACGGTCTCTTGCCGTACAAGAACAGAGAGAGATGATCACGCGCCTGCAGGTAGTACGCGTGAAAACAAAAATAGAAGTGTAATACGTGACTGCCCACCTGTGCCTCTACAGCTGGGAGAACGAGGAGAGAGGGGAGGGAGAGGAGGGAGAGGAGAGAGGAGAGAGAGGAGAGAGAGGGGAGGAGTGGGGAAGTAGAAGAGAGAGATCAGCGGAAACTAAACTTACGGGAACGAAAGAAAAAAAAGAATGAGTCACGCTCACGTCGAACCAAGGAGCAAAAAAAAAAAAAATTGGCGCCGGTTCTTCTCGATAAGGTTTAATCCCTTGAGAGTGCAGAGTGCGGAGAAGAAAAACAAATCAAGCGATCGTGAGAGTGAGACAAAGCAAAGAGAGGGACGGAGGGAAGGAAGAGGAACGGTGATGGTAAAGCCAGCGGTTAGCGTATAGGAGAGGACAGAAAAAGGAAATGCATCAAACAGCTTGATGCGCGGCACCAGTCGTGTAAAACACGTTTCTACGTGGCTTTCGGCGGTGCGAAAACGGCGTTGACAATGGAGTCAAGGGCTTCACGTTCATGACGTGGAAACAGCCACGTACTAGCGATGCTCGTCGTCACTCACATGAAATGAATAAAGAAGGGGGAAAAGTGAACGTCTGTGTCGTGGAAAAAAACAGCAAAGAATGCAAAAAAGAAGGATCAAGGAGACGAGTCAAATAGAAAAGTGACACCACGGTGAGACAGACGCGCGAGAGGTGCGCGTCATAGCGCATCATCCACAATGCCGTCCTCTGTGATAAAAAAACGGTGACGCGCCGGCGGGAGATCTGGCCCTCCGTAGACGAGGCACTCACGTTGGCACACAGCAGGAGTTGTTTCCCCAGCCGTACTTACCGTCGGTGTTTTCGTCAGCATCACGCGCATATGCCACGAGCTCGTCGACCACGCGGCGCCTAACGCGGGTAACACCTCAACGTGCTTGCCCAGATGCGGCGCTGTCGACAATGACGAGAAGGAGGAAGGGGACGGGCCCGTCCGTGTGGGGTGCAAGGAATCGTCGGCGGCGGCCCACCGCACAGACTGCAGCGCCATGTCCGCATCACGGCGGCGCTTGAGTGGCGCAGTGGCGATGTGGGCAGCCGCAGGAACACCTCGCACTTGGTTGACGACCAACACGCACGCCTGATGACGGACGGCAAACGACTTGAGTGTGAGGCCGACGCGCGCGATGGAAATGGTGTCGTCCCTTCGCCACGGCCGGGCCGACGGCTGCCCGAGCTGCCCGTTCGTCTCCGTCCGCTCGCCGCCGGTGACAGCTGCCGCGATGGAGTCCAATGCGAGCATGCAGCCGCCCTTACCGTGCGCGTCTGCGAGCTTCTCCAACACGCCGTCTGGAGCCAGTAGCGCCTGCAGCTCGACCAGGTCACGGATCATCTTCACCTGCAGTCGCGCGAGGAGCGACTCCGCGGTGAGGGCGTGTGCTAGCTTCTGGCGAATAGACACGGACGCCTGTGGCAAAGCGCTCTCGCTGATCTGGTCCATGAAGTGTGATGACACCGACGCCAGTGTGCGGGCCGCCGTACCTTTCGCCAGCGCACCGAGCCGCGACACCGGGACTTGCTCAGATACAATGTAGAGGTACGCCCGCGAGATCGGGATCGGGTCACGGCGAGAACTCGCCGTCACGTCGCAGTCGAGGAGAATGGGGGCCACCGCATCGGATGCGATCTGTTGAAGAAGACACTGCAACACCAGCTGCGTCTTCCCCGATCCGGCCTCACCTGCCACTTCCGTCAGCCAGCCGTAGCGAAATCCACCACTCGCGAAGGCGGCGCACGGGTGCTTGAGAGCCGCGTCTAGACTCTTACAGCCTGTCGAGGCGAGAGCGCAGGCGCCGACGATAGAGCCCGACTCTTCCATTCTGGCCGGCGTGTGGCGAAGCAGTGAGCGTGCGGTACAATAGTGTGGCATGGTGGTCACGCCCTTCCCCTCACCGCTGTCACAACTGGGCCCCTCCATGGTGCGTGAGCGTGCGGTTTGCGATTCGCAAGGGACGTGACGGCTGCCTGTTGGCACAAGGCCAATCGCATGGCGATGTAGCGCCGCGATACTAAGACAGCGGATGAGTGCATCTAAGAAGTGCCTGACCTCGCGCACAATGTGATTACGCGGTGGTGACGGTATGGTCACGTCAGGCGCGGCACCCGTACGACCGTCAGGTGTATTTGTGATGAGAGCGGCGCCTGTTGCCGTCGTAGAGACGGCTGCCGTAAGAGACGACGGTGAGAGCGGGATTCGTGTGCGCGTGGGGGTTGAGGCGGGTGTTGAACCACAAGACAAGGGCGGTAGATGCGCGACGGAGGCGGATAAATGCACCACACTGCGGCCTTGTCCGTCCATGCCGGTTGTGCCCTCGCACAGCTGACCACGTGGCGTCAGAGCCACACCTCGCGTTGGTGTGTGAAAAGCGGCAGAACGAGGAAGCGATTCTCGCGGCGCCTTCACGCTGTGGCGAGTGAGGCGCCACCATTGTGCTGCGAACGCATCCTGCACAAGTTGGTGCTCCAAGGTGGGACGATCAGCCACCAGCGTAAGCAGCAGATCATCGATGGCTATGCCAGACGCGTCCAGTGTGCAGCAGTGGCGCGCTAAGATGTGTGTGAGCGTCTGGTCGACTAGCTGCGCACGTGGTACGTATACGCACTGTATCCGTGCCACATCTGCGAGTTCGGGCTCGTCGGTGGGATCGGCTGATAGGAAAGTCTGTAAGCAGGCGCGCGTGGATGCAGAAAACCGATCAAGGGTGATCATTTTACTTTGACGTTTGTTTGTTGTTGTTGTGAGGCGACAGGACGTACCTCTTCTTCTGTTGTGTCTGTGCGTCTATGTGTCTGTGTACGTATATGGATGTGTCTAGCGAAGTCGAGGTTGAGATGGCGCGACTGTCGGTTTTCGCTGGCAACGCTACACCGTCTACCTCTTTGAGCGCGTGCTTCGCTGATGGCGAGTCGGCTGCCTTTGTCAACGTGCTTGTGTGCAGCTGAGCCCTCCACGTATGTTAGAGGCGGAAACGGGAAGAGCGCAAGAAATATAAGAAAGAGAGAGAGCGGTGGGAGAGCACAGTCACTGGGGAATCACTGTTGTATGCAGGATCAACAAAAAAAAAAAAACTGACGAGATGGAGGGAGCTGCTTTGCACTTTGGCATTCGCGTGACAGGACTGCACGCGCGCCTCTCGCAGTGGTCCCTCCACGCATCTGATGTCTGAATGCATGGCACCGCGCCGCATCCCCGGATGCGACCACCACCATCCAGAAACACGAGCACGAAAGGAGTGAGTTGCGAGACTGACAAGTAAAAGTACTGGTGAAGTGGGAAGAGCAGCGACGCCGCAGATGAACGTCAAAGGGTGTTTGGCACGTATGATCACCGAGCTCCCCAGTCGGCCGGGAAACTGTTTCGCGACTTTTTTTCCTACTTTTTTTTTTGTTGTTGTTGTGCCAATTGTGTGCCCCGGTAATCGCAATGGATATCACGCGGTTGAGTGCATAGGTGGGTAGACGCCCAAAGCGGAGTCAAAGGAAAAGAATGAAAACAAACAACGCAACGGCACCGAAATAAGAAGAAAAGACGGCAACACAAAGAGGGAAGCGCGTACATTGTGGTCTCGAGCAGACATCAGCACGCCCCTTCGCAGGAGCGAGAGAAATGTAGTAGTTGAACGGAACACACTGACACAAATGAACGGGGAAAAGAAAAGAAGGAGAGAACGGAAAACGTGAGCGCCGATAAAACACAACAAAGAACTGCGAGCAGGACCGAGGAAAGGCTCCCGTCCAGAGAAAGTCTTCACAAAGAAGGAATACAAGAGGGAGATCAGCCAGGATATCCTCGACACCGCCAGCTACGTGCGGCGACTGGCGACGACGGGTGTTGCGCCGGACGCACCAGCCCGCACACTCGGTGAGCGTGCCTTTCCGCTGGACACACCCACGGTCTGCGAGGAGGAGCGTCGGCGCGGCGCGCGATCCTGTGACACGCCTCTGGCAATTCCGCGTCGAGACGCTGCGGTGGTAGCGAGGCCGCCCGTTGTATTGTACAGATAGCCCATCGAGCCCGTTGCCGCGGACGCCGGTGCATCGGCGTGTACTGCTGCTGACCGATCTCGTAGCCCGCGCGGTGTCGTGGCGCCACTGTTCGTCGTGGATGGGTGCGCGTGGATTGGGACGCGCACCGGGGTCGGTAGCGCACCGCCGCTGCTCGCGGCGTTGTTGGCACTGCGGCGGGGGGTGGCTTGCTGCGGTTGAGATGGGAGGGTCTGCGATTGCAGGGGAAGCGAAAACCCCACAGATGACGCAGAAACGAGGCCCTGACCGGATGACGAGGTGCACCCATGCGTTGACTGTCGCGGTCCGTGAAAAACATTCGCCGATGAGTCCAGCGGGGGATCGTCATCAGAGGATTTGAACGCCTCGAAGCCGGTTCCGGCAGACGGTGCACCGGGGGGAGAGTGTACACTGCAGAGAGGGCTGAGCAGGTGGACTTCGTGTGTGCCGCTCTGTGAGTTCATGAGTGCGTCGGAGATGGATTTTCGCAGATGCCCGGGTGGGGCGAGCAGCGAGCCGGAGCGCGCACGGTGGCGTGGAGGACTGGGACTATGTGTGACCTCCGCCTGTTCCGAACGGCGGTACGTGGGGCTGTAGCTCAGCTCGTGAGAATCATCAAGGCGAGCCGCAGGCGCGGGGGTATCGTTGTGTTCTGTGGAATATGTCTGTTGTCCGCTTTTGGACAGCACCGCGCGCAGCTTCACCTCCTCGAATGCCTTGAGAACATCCGAGCGGTGACGCGCGGCACTGGACGAATTGCCGCGACCACCACGCGCGTTGGACTGCGTGGGCTTCTGGAGACCACCACCGTCGACGTCGCCACTTGACTTGTGTGCGACAGCGCTCACGAAGTCGGCAACCCGTTCCTCACGGCGCTGCGAGCGTTGACTGCGCTCGGCGCTCTCCTTCTCGCGGAGTGTCCGAGCCAAGTCCGCCACCTGCGTCAGCAACTCGCTTTCCGACGCGGAGAGACGACGAGAACGCTCCTTCTCGGAGGCCAGCGCGTCGCGGAGCCGCTGTGCCTCCTGCGTCAGCGCGGCGACATCTTCCGGGGGCGAGGCATGACGCGCCTTTGCATCGGGAGAGGCCGTGGTCGCGGCGGATGCCTTGAGACGCTCCACCTCACGCTCGAGGCGACCAACGCGCAGAATGCTGTCCTCGTACATGCGGCGCCACACATTATTGACACGACTCTGCCTTGCCGACTCCTTCCCGGGTGCGGGACTCGACCTCTCCGTGTCCCTTGCGGATCTCACCTCGGCAGTGCGTGAATCGCCCTTTTCGCGTGTACCCGCCCCTGGTCGTTCCTCGCCATCACTTGTGCTGCTCTCGCTGCCACCAACGCTGGAGCGCTGCCGGAGTGTGCTGAGCCGACGCAGCGCGCGATCCGTCCTCTTGCCGGCATCGGCCTCCGCTGGCGCTGCATCAGCGGTGCTATGTTTCGCAGTGGGCGCGGACTGCCCTGCTCCGGGCGTCTGCTTTGCGAGAGCCCCTTTCAGCTCAGCGACCAGCGCCTCACGTTCCTTCGCTACCTTCTCCAGCTCCTCGATGCGCTTGTTGGACGCGTTGAGCCGCGCCTGGGCTTCCGCCACACTACGTGACGCCGCCTCCACAAGTCGACTGCTGGGAGAGGCGGGGGCAGGCACATCTGCGCGCGCCTTGGGTGTTGTGCCGGATTGTGACGAGCGCATATCCTCGCTGTCGTTATCGTGGGCACTAGCGAGGTGATCAGTCGAGAGCATGTTAAGCGTACGCCCAAGCTCACACGAGTCTCGCAAGACGTCCTCGCCTGTGTGGGCAGAGAGTTGCTTTTGAAGCTTGGCGTTCCGGGCGCCAATGAGGGCCAGCTCTGTCTTCGCCTCGGTTAGCTTGCGGAGAGCCTCATTCTTTTCAATTAGGAGTGCCGAGGCGTAGTCTTCAGAGGCGGAGAGCTGCACCTGCAGTATGTCGATATTCTCCTGCTTGCGGCCCACCTGCAGCTCCAAGCGCGCGTTGTCATCGTCAAGCTCGCCCATCTTCTCATCGAGCGAGATCAGCTCGTGGAGGGTCATGGTGAGCTCCTCGCTGGAGTCAAGAACCATCATGCGCAGCGCGTCACGACCGATAAAGCGAATCTTCTGATCTAATTGTTCCCGCTCCGTTCTCTCACTGTCGACAGCCACGTCGGTGCCGGCGTCGTCGGTGAAGGCGATGTCCTTGAGACTGTCCAAGTAAGACTCAACCCACCGTTGCATGCGCGGGCTCAGATAATTTTGTTCGCCTTCGCTTTCGGCGTCGCCACCCGCATCTGGAGACGGGCTTTTCTGCGGTCTCTGTGTGCGATCGGTGGGGTGACGGCTATGTTGAGGAGGCGGTGGCAGCCCTGTCAGGCCGAGGCCCGGCGAGGGACCATTCACTGCGAGCGAATTCGGATCTGTTGGGTGGCGACGGTGCTGTGGCGTCGGCACGGACGCCGTCGGACCACCAACACCGCCGACGTACACATCGTCGTGCGGCTCGAATCCATAAATGAGTCCTTGTTTTTCGTTTACCCTCTGTTGTCGAACCAAGTTCTTGACCGCGACCTCGGTGAGCGGGGCTGGCGACACCTCCGGCGATGGCGTCTTATGTCCAGAAGAGCTCACCGGAGAAGATGAGAGCTTCTCGGGCTTTCCTGTGAGGCCTGGTCGATTGTTCTCCTTCCCCGCGTCAGGTTTCGATAAGTGTGCAGGGCCGGATTCAAGATCAGTGGGCATGCTCTACCAAGTGTTCTTCCTACACTGAGAAGGAAAAAAGAAAACAGACAAACTGAATATCACACGCCGTGTGAACGCAATGATGCGCAGCGCAAAAGATAAAAAGTACACGCGTGAGGAACAAAAAAAAAAAGTACAACGTGCGAGAGCTATATCGGCAATAAAAATCTTTTTTTTGTTGTTGTTGTTGTTCAAGGATAATGTAAGAAGAAGCGATCTCAGCCACACGCACGAAAAGACCAAGAAAAAAAACAAGAAAAACAGAGGCTTCTTTGCGCTTTGGTGAGTGACAGCAAAGGACAAGGAGGAATATGAAAAAGCGAAGAGTTGAAAACGAAGAAAAAAAGATGTGTGTATGCGTGCTCCACACCAGATGCAACAAGGCCTTTCAACGCGGCAGCTCTCACAGGATTTTCTCTTTTCACAGAACAGGAAGGTCACGGGACACACACACACAAAAAAAAAAAAGAGCAAAGGAGTCGCTCGTCGGCACGACGACAAATGAAAAGAGAAGGCGGAGCTGCAAAATGCAATAGACCCAAACAAAAAAGAAAAGACAAAGAAATCGTAGCCACAAGGCGCCGGGAAAAAGAGAAGTGGGATAAGTGATAGTGCCACCAGGGCGTTTTCAGGAGAAACAGAAAAGGTGCTGGACAATATCTCTCACTCGCTCAGGTGATAAGAGGGAAAGAAAAAGAGAAGAAAAAAAAGAAGATGAGGTCAAACAGAAACGTGTGTCGTCGTACGCAAGGAGGAGCCTGAATGAGCCAGTGATCGAAATGACCTGCGATGGGAAGAAGCGCTCGCCTTCAGTTGCCTACTTCTCCGTCTACGTGTTCGTCTCGTGCTTTCTTTTTGTCTGCCGTGATTCGACTGCGAGCAGTACCGAGTTGTACGCGCACACGTTGACACCCACACACAGAGAAGAGGTAGACCGAAGCGTACACCGTGCAGACAAGCGTGAGATGAGGAAGCCGAAGGTACGCTGCCGCACCGAGAGCAAGGCGATGGGAAACTGAAGCAAAGACGATTAGAAGAGTGCGAACGCGCGGACCGCACGGGAGAGAAAAAAAAACAAACAAAAAGCGGTGCTCAAGTAATCCGCCGGCAATTCAGGAGAGGGAAACAAGATACGGAAAAAATGAGTAGAGGAAGCAGGGGCGAACAGAAAAGCCACCAAATCGGGGGGGGTCGAGGTAGTGCAGACTACTATTCCGCAGAACAAGTGAGGGGCCGCCGCACGTGTATGTCGTCCAGGATAAACTGATCTACTGTGCGTGCGTGCGGGGCTTTCGCTCTGACGCTTCTTGCTGTTGCCGTCGGCTCCCTACTAAATCCCGTTCAGCAGCCTCGCTTGGGGTGCGTTTGTGAAGGAAGAGAGACTTCGTGTGCGGTGAGAACAGATCAGCACGCGTAGCTGTGAGTGACCTGGCGTAGATGACGAAATAAATGAAAATGAGAGAAAAATTTTTGGGTCGCAGTGTGCGGAGAAAAGGAAGAGGCGGCGTGATGGGGAGATGGGGAGATGGGGAGATGGACAGCGAAAAGCGTGCGCTCGCCCGACGACAAGGGCGTAGCGATAGAGGAAGATTACTGATCTTTTTTTGTTTGTTTATTGATTGTCGATCTCTTTTTTCGTTGGCCATCGCAGTGGTCAGAGTATCAGCGGCGGGTATGGCCTATTCGCATCGTGTGACGACAGGACAGACTGAACCACGGAGTATTGTGGCATCGGCGCTCGCCTCCAGGGGAGTCATGTGGCCGCCCTTCACAGACGGCTTTGACGCCATACTGCTGTTGTTATCGATTGTTGTTGTTGTTGTTTTTTGTTGTTGTTTTTTTGTTTTCTGGGTATGAAGCCAAGAGCCCAGTACTTGACCAGACGCTGACCAGAAGAAGAAAAAAAAAAAAGAAACGAGTGGAGTGAAAAGCGGAACGCACAAAGACACAGGCGAATGGCCATTTAGAAAAAGAAAAGCAATGATCGGCAGAAAGGTGTCGTTTAGTGAAGTGCTCGCGTCTGTTGTGCGCTCTTGTATGTCCGTTCCGTGTCTGTGCACGTAGATGAAACGATTGTTTTCCTCCTTTTCCATGTCGCGATGCACGAGTACTTGTTTGACGTCTATTTCGCACAACTAGACATCTATCTATATCTACATATAGATAGGTATATAGATAGATATAAAGATGTACATATTCGTTTCCATTCGCGACCGGGCGTACCGGGCTTTCCGTGCTTTATTCGGGTAGGATCAGCGAGGCACCGTCATGCCGCGCAGCAAACACAAGCACCATTTCCTCCGGCCCGCAGCTCTCGACGGCGCGGTCCACATCCGCCCACGAATGAACTTCCTCCAAGGCGGTCACGTTGCCTGCGAGTTGACACGCTTCCGCAACACCGCGTTCCAGCTCCGTCGCGTGCGAGCGACGCGGCGGCGCGGACGAAGACGGTGAAGACGAGGAAGACAAGTTCTGTGCGCTCGCATCTGTGACGGTAACAGGAGACGGTGTATCAGAATGTACCCGACGTGAGAAGAGTCGCTTCCACAGTGTGTCCTCGTCACCACTGATCGGTGTCTGCGTTGATGACGGGGGCGACGTCGATCCTTGTTCAGGCGCGGAGGCCTCACAGGAGAGAGACAGACACGAAGGCACCAAGCCAGCTTCATACACGGTCGCCTCCTCCTTTTCCGCTGCGTCTTCACCTCCACAAGCGGTCGCATGTGGACGGCTGTGTGTCTTTCCGGCCGCACGTCGACGCGTGAAGAAGGCAGAGCTGTCGCACATGACAGCACCCACTGACATGTCACCCACCTCGCGTTCCTGCCGCGCCGCCGTGTTTGGCTCTTCCTTCCCACTACCGACGTTGCCGCTGTGTGCACGCGCCTTCACCGTCCGCATCTCACCGGTCTCGAGGAGCATCGAGCCCTCGATCACCTCGCCCGTCTCGGGATCGTCGAAGCGGAACGATTCAATCGCAAGCGGCTCGTACGTTGCGGCCTCGCGAAGATACCGGCGGCGCCTGTCATCAGGGCCGTTACCCTTGCGCCAGCTTGACACTGCGTAGCGACTGCCGAGAGAGACCGTGACAGAGCCGAAGACGGTCCCGAAGCCAGGCATCACCGCTGACCCCACAAGCGCGCCGAGGCCGCTGCCGGCGACAGCGCCGATGCCGGAGTAGATGTTGGTGGCCAGGTCGTACTGGTACTGGCGCACGCTCATCTTCGTTGACTCGGCACGCCAGAAGGCGACATTGCTTGTCAGCAGTGTGCACGTGCTGCAGAGCGCCCCGACAGCTGCGCTCGCGACCGCGGAGGCCACCGTGCCGTAGAGACCAAAGGCCGTCACGTGATACCGCAGCGTCTGTGTGGCAAGGGCCGTGACGGCACCGCCTGTGGAAGCCGTCGCACAGTACTCCGTAACCAATCGCAACAGCCAGCCGAGTTGCTGGGGCGTGTGCAAAGACACGCGTACCGCGATGAGATGCACGAGCTCGGCCTGAACGTGGTCACGAACAGAAGTCGCGGACATAACGGCGGCCCCCAAAGCCTCTGGTGTGTGGCTGCCCAAGGACGCTGTCATGACCGCTTTGGCCACGCCTGTACCGACCTTGACCCCGATGAGTGCGTAGGGAATGAACCCACGCGACTCGCTCTTGGTTGCGGCGCGCAGCGGCTCTGCGCTCACGATAACATCGGCGCGATCTGCTACTGCTGTCATGGCGGGTGTTGTCGTTGTTGATCTTCGGACAGAGTGCGCGTCCTTGTCTAGATGCGTGAGTGCACACAAGGGGGAAAAAGAAAAAGAGAGGAGAAGGCGGCGAACGAGTCTGGTCCGCAACAAGGTGAACAGTAAAAGCGAAAAAAGTACAGAATGTGTGTGTGAACCCAGTAGGTATAAGATGTGATCTGCGACAAAATACAAAAATTAAAATAAAAAAAAGGAGTGAGAGCAAGCGTGAAAAGAGAAATGACGCGGGCGTAAGCAATAAGGCTGAGCGAGACACAGCCACAGTGAAGTGCGCTTGTGGCGCCAAGCGCGTGAGGCGAATCTTGTTGTTGTTACCGTGACGAAGCGAGCGAAGGAAAATGAAAAAGGGGAAGAACAAATAAAGACGCGGTGTGAGCAGAAAGGGTAGGTGTTCGTGATGAGGGGTGTACGTCTATACGGGAGCTACGCAAGATTTATAAAAGAAACACGTCTTCTCATACAATCACGCGCACCACAGTCAGGTGTGTGTCTGCGTGTGAGACAGAGAGAGGGGGGCATAGATCTGGAAAAGACCGAAAGCGGCACGCTACCAGCTCGCTCGTGCAGATTATACGTGTCGTTCTGCAGCACCAGAAGACCCCCCTCCCCCCTTCGCCAGGTCGATGTTAGCGAAGAAAAAGACCTGATGAGAAGAAAAAGACACGGTGCCATCGATTTATACGCGATGCTTTGTGTCCACAAAGTTTTTCATATTTGGTTTTTAATGGGTATTCATCCCCTTGGCGAAAGAAACAGAGAGACGATCCACAACAGTGCGCTAATGGCACCACCATCGATGTGAAGCCCGTTCTTTTTTTTTTTTTTCTATATCGCGTGGAATAGACGAGAAAGAGTGAGCTGCGCCACGGGCCAGGCTCGCTATCGGAATCTAATGGGGTCTATAAGGAAAACACAGAAAAACGGAGCGGAGAAAGGGAAAGGGCGTGAGGGCGTGGGCACGCACCATTGCACACGACCCTCAGCTACGCCTCGCACCGGCACGCAAGGTATGGTTTCGCCGAGCGACTACGGCCACCGAATCGAGCCTGTCTGTGCGCATCGCTGTTGATGAGGCTGGCCACGTGCACATGTCGCTTGTTCGCCGCCACAAAGTCCGTGCGAGCCACGCTCCCCACGGACCGACTGCGGCCAGCGTGCTTGCCGCGTGAGTTCGCACCGCCAAGATGACCTGGCGCCCCGCTGCCGTGCGAGAGACCACTGCCAACAGCACCCCCAGCCTCAGTGGATGAAGCAGTCGGGTAGTAGTAGTCGCCACGCATGATTCGCGTCATGCTCGGCGTCCCGTCACGCAGCTGTTGGCGATACGGGTTGTCGAGAACAAAGCGGCCACCATCACGGTCGGCCATCTTTTGTGCCGTGTAACGGTTGGGAATACGCATCGAGGTTGACTGCTGTGCGGCCGTGAGATGCAGATAAGGATCGACCGCACGGCGACGCGGAAGTGTCTGCTCATAGCGCAAGATCGCTTGTTGACGGTGATACGCGGCGCGCTGCTGCTGCGCCGTGTCGAAGAGCTCGTGCGCGGTCGTGCTCTGTGGCGGTTGCCGCTCGCGTGCATGCCGCGCTCTCTCCAGTTGCAGACCGAAGCACGACTGACCCGCTGCCCCCACCGCTTGCCTAGCTTGTGCGGCATCTGTACTCGTGGCGTGCGCCAATACCTCCGCGCGTGCCTCGGATGAGATGGTGTTCATCGCCGCGGCGAGCTCCAGCTGCTGGCCGAGATGCGACGGAATGTCGTGTGACGGGTCGCGCAGGAGTTCGCGACGGCGTACATTGACCCACGCAGGCTGCACAGAGGAGGTGAGTGTGCGTCCCACAACTTCCGCGGCCGTGGCTTGCCGGCAGGCGCGTGCAGAACCGTCGCTCGCCGCGCGTCGGTGTGATTGGCCAGGCTGCTGGCCTTGCCGCGCGAAGAGACGCGAGACGGCCTTGGCGTTACGCTGAGAGGGATTCTCCATTGACTAAGCCTCCGTAGTATGTCGTCGTGCAACGGCGAGCGTGTTCTGTATCTTTTAATGCTTGATCTCTCTATTTATGATTGTATCTACTTTTGTGTGCTTGTGTGCTTGTGTGCTTATGTGCTTGTGTGCTTGTGTGTGTGTGTGTGCGTACAGCCACTACTACGGCTATGTGTATGTGTTCATCGTGCCATCACAAGGGTCCAAGAGTGAAGAAAAGGGAAGCCAATTTGGAAAGTGATGAGTTCACGTGTCGATCCGGCGCGGCGTTGAACGCATCGATGCGGTGGGAGGACGTACACGGTCAGTCCCGCACCGTTATGACACGCATCACTTCCTCGCGTGTTTGGCCGCTCACCAAATCACTTGCGGAGAAAGCAACGCGACCCACGGAAGGGGCCGAAAGCGCGATGAGCACACAGAAGAGGGCCAAAGAAAGCACCACCACCCGCAGCACCTCGAAAAAAGGAGGAAGCACGGCCAGCGGTGAGCGGAGAAGGCGAACTGCCCTGGAACACACGCGTGCGTCTCTTTTCGGTCACCGACATCGTCTCTGAGTGGCGACCGTCTGCGTCCTGTCGTGTAAACACAACTTCACAACGGCGAGGAGCTCGGCTGTTGCGCTGGTGAATCGTTCAACCTGTTCCTGGGTGGGGAACGTGTCGTTGTGGTGGTGGTTGTGTTGGAGGTAATCGGATTTGGGTCTAGCCTCCGCAGCAACGCGCGAAGGGGGTAAAAACACAAGAGCGGGCATGCGAAGAAGGGAACAGGGGCATCGATCCATGCGCAGCTCGTGGACGCAGAAACACTAAAAGAACATAAGAAAGAGAAGCACTACGGTTGGGAAATGAACGAACAAAAATCAACAAAAAAGGAAACAAAGTGAAATGATCATTCTCTAAGAATGAGCCCTACAAAAGCAAATTCTCTCTCACAGCGAGAGAACATACTCTCAGCGGAAACAGGCAACGATTTCATCAGCTTTTTTTTTTTTTTTAAATCCCATCTCGGCCGCAGCAGATCATGAAAACATCACGCAAGCGAAGCCAATTCCAAACAAGACAAGCCAGTGAAGAGCATCCTCGACAGAAAAAGGAAAGAAAAAAACGGATGTGTTGAATTCGAAGTCGTTGCTGTCACTCTCAGTCGCGTGGCATAGGAACTTCTTTCTTGGTTTTTTTGTTGTACAGCTCTCGTTTCGCTCAGTTACTGACATCACTTCCTCGATGCAGTTATTCTTTTTCCCCGTTTGCTGGCCGTCTGGGAGCGTCCAGAAAAAAACTTTATTGACAACAATCACAACGCGGACGCGACAGGGCACCGAGATGCAGACACCCGAGGCCGCCAGGCATTCCAGAAAAAAAGCCACAGAACGAATCACACCGTGCGAGAGGAGAGAGACAGAGAGGGGGGAATAGGAAGGAGGCCGGGACAGCGGTGGACCTATCAGGTGCACTGGGTACAGATATCCTCTCCTCGGACCTCCCCCCTTTCGTCTGCTCTCTTCATCTCGTTTGGGACATGGTGGGCCGGCACACCCGAATTAGTCCAGCGCACCCGAGCGCATCTGAGCATTCAGCACCTGAGGCATATCCCAGAGATCGTTCTTGACCTTGTACGGCTTCTCATTGTAATTCTGCGGTGCTTTCTGCCAGTTGAAGTACGGGTTCGGCAGCTTCAGGCCCTGGCGCACCAGCGGCATCGTCTCGTGAGTGACGTTCTCCCAAATGGTGTTCTGCAGCGTGCCGCTTGTGAGGCGCAGATATCGGAACTGCGCGACGCTCTCGTTGCGGTTGGTGTCCGGATCCACGCGGTGCTTCATCTGTGGTGCCAGAGAGCCCCATGCGGCCTCGCGCTGGCTCTCCTGATTCGCCAAGTAGCTGTAGAAGAGACGCGTACCCGATGACAGATTACGGCGAGCGTACTCGTAGTAGCAGCTCGCGCTCACGGTCATCATGAACCAAAAGAGGGACTTTTTGAAGCTACCCATGTAGAGTGCGTAGCCGAGCGCGGGGAAAACGGAGGCCGCCGCACGCGCCAGGTACGCCTCCTGGCCGTCTTGCCACGCGCGCTTCCATCCGTTGGGCGTGGGGTCATCGATGCGGAACATCTTGGGTCCGTGTGTGTAGAGGTACTCGTACGCATAGAAGTAACCACCGACGCCGATGAGGCCGGCGAGATTCACACGCAGCCAGCCCATTGAACACGCGATAACCCACGCGTAGCGAGTGCGGTGGTGGCCGAAGATGACATTGCCAGAGTTCTGATTCTTCGCGATAAAGGAGTTGAGATACCAGACGTTGACCCCCGCCATCCACAAGCGCACGATTTCACTTGTGTGATGGGTCTCCGTGTAGGGCACCTCCTCGTACGCACCAATGAACTCGTTCAAGGACAAGTGGCCGAAGCCGACCTTCTGCGTGCCAAAACGACGCGCCTGGTGCGACTCATCCATCGCGTTGAAGGGAGCCGACACATCCACGACGGGACGCTTCTCCTTCTTGTGGTTGGGGTCTACATAGTTCCACCACCACTGCATGCGGTACGGTGTGGCATTCTCCCTTTCTGCTTCCGTGCGTGGTGCGGGGACGACATTGTGACCCTCGCTCTTGGCGATGGTTTCGTTCACGCCTCGCGACAGCATTTTGACGTAGGTGGCCGGAAAGGCGTGATTACTATTTCGATTTCTGGATGCCTGCGCGTCTGTGCGTCACCTGCGACTCGAAGCCGAGCTTGTGGGTCGCGTCGCTAATCTCGTGGAGATTTTTGTTGTAGGTGCGTGTGTGGGGGGGGAGGTGTTTTTGGTGTTGTCGTTTTCCCGTTGCCTACTAAGCTGTTCCTTTGATCTTGAGTACCTCCAGAATGACCGCAGTCGTCGGTACCGTTGTTTTCCTGGTGGGAACGGTAGGAAAAAAAAAAGAGAGAGAGAACAGGAAAAAAATAAATTGGCTATCACGACGAGTGTCCTCAACAATGAAGCCTGTTTACTACGGAGTGAAGGGAGGGCACGACAAGCCACGCAGTGAGGAGGAACCACGACTGTCAGGAATAATATAAATACCTAATCGCTTCAAGAGGAAGAGATTTGTGACTATCAGAAAGGGAAAAAAAAGGAACAAGTGAAGTCAGGTGCGAATAAATCCTCACGACGCGTCGATGTTCTCCTTTTTGTATGTGTGCGAATGTGTCGAGTTGTCCTTCTTCCTTGCCCCTCTCTTCCTACGTGAAGCGTGTGTGCGTGGTCGTGCGAGTGTGACCCTATCGAAGCGACCCAAAAGATGAAGGACAGGAACAGACTTGAGAACCTGCTCTGAGGGGGGAAATACTACAAGAGAGCTATATACGGTTGTTCTCTACAACGCCTAGGTGCGTGTAACCTGCTTTGCGATCGTGCAGTGGGGCGTCAGGGCAACAAGAGGGAGGAGAAAAGAGAAGGCGTGGATGAACATGTGTGTGTGAGAGAGAGACACAATTCGCTGAGCAGGAAACGTCAAACTCCACGGAGGACAATCTCGTCGAACTTGTTTCACTGGCTACTATGGAAGGCGATGAAGGTCGTGATGGTGTGACCTATGAAGCGAGGACCAGCCGTGGACTGTTGGTATCCACCGCAGTCAGCGGTCTCTCCCACACGTTTTGTTCCTCGTAGGCGACGGATCGTGTTGTTTGCTCATTGTTGTCGACTGACTCAGCGCGCCTCTATCCCTATCGGACTGCTGTAGACGCTCGTGGAGTCATGCGTGTTTTATCCTTCTTTTTTTTTTTTTTGTTTGTTTGTTTGTTTGTTTGTGTGTGTGAATACCCGACAGCAAACGAGAAGCACAACAGGACGGACAGAACTTTAAAACACGGTGGGACCAGCGACATCCACCTGGTGGCCTTCTCCGGTGAAGGCCAGCGACTTCCTATCCGTCGTTCAAGAGTACAGCGTAGGGAAGAGAGAGGAAGAGAAAAACAGATGTGTGTAGGGCACGCGTCAAGTGACCAGAAGAAAAGAAATAAAAGGACGTAGAAGAGCTTGAAAGAGCGGTGTGTTGGCAGCCAGGGACGTCCTCACTGGGGTGCGTTCAGGTGCTTTGACGAAAGCACGCTTTGAGAGTACAGCTAAAAAAAAAAAAAAAAGAGCGAGAGAGAGAGAGAGAGTATGTCACGACGATAGTTTTCCCTGATCCTGATTTCTTCCTCTTCGTCCATCGCTTCCTTTTCTTCTTGTGTGTTTCTCTGCTGACAAAGAGGAAGGAAGCGGAACAGACACAGCGTAGCGATCGGGTCGAAAAGAAGAGGGGAAAGGGTGAGTACACATGCCGGAAATCTCAGGCGTCGACAGCCAACCGTGGACCATCGGTAGGGCGTAAAAACAAAACACAAAAAAAAAAAAAGAATCGGGTAGCGGGTAGCGGAGAGAAAATGGGAGTCCGTATGCATGTGTGTGAGAGAGTGAGTATGTGCGGTGCTCGGGCGTTGAATCGAGGCGCTCATCTACACAAACATCGCGTGCTGGCTGCCATGGAGAAGGAGCCGTAGAAAACGTGTCGCGCAGGCCGCACCGGCATCGCTCTCGACGTCGTGGCCGGCAAGCGCCACGCCACGACACCGGTTGTGTCGACGATACGCGTGCTGCGCATGTACAATGAGCTCTGCGTAGGGACCAGAGAGTGGAGTCCCGTCTGTGCCGCCGAAAAGCTGGCCTTCCACGATGCCAAGGCCGTACAGTGTGCCCGTGAGTTCAGCGACTAGTGCCCACTGCGCGGGCGCTGACGGGGCGTGCGCTAAGGCCACGCTGCCGCTCCGCCGCTGTGGTGTCAGGTCGTCTGCGGTGGACGGAGCGGCGGCGGCCGATTCTTCGCGCAGAAGCACATCCAGAAGGAAGCGAAGCCGCAACGCGACGTCGTCCGCACGCAGTGTGACACGCACCAGCGCAGCTAGCTCGCTATCAGCGCGCTCGCCGAGGCCCCTGTCCATGTACGTGGCGGCACGTAGTCGCACCGGTGCGGAGAGGCGGGGGTCGTGGCGCACAGCCTCCGACGCCCAGCGCTTGCACGAGTACAGCTCAGCCTGGCCGCCCTCACAGCGGCCGTGTAGCTCGAGCACCACCGCAGGTACGTAGCACACACCAGGCACGCGCTCGGCCCGGGAGGCGGCGCGGTAGACCAGGCTCTCGTCCTCCGTGAGGCCACTGACGCCGTTTCTGCCGTGCGTGTGCGGATTGTCGTCGTCGTCTCGGCTGTTCGCTGTGCGGCGGACGTGCTGGTGAGCCAGCGGCACGCGCGTCCAATACTCCAAGTAGTGTGTGAGCGCGTGCTGTGCGGCGCTGACGTCGCTCATGGACAAGCAGAGCACAGCGAGTGTGCTGTGTGCGGGGGCGTACGTACGGTCAAGGGCACAGGCGGCGTGGAGCAGTCGCATCGCCACCAACGCACCGGAGATGCCAAGCGGGAGCGGTGGTGAGTCCTCGGCGATGGACGGGCTCGTCGTTTGAGTGGACGTCGCGGAGGCGCTACCCGAATAGAAGCGTGTACACTGCTGCACGTGCGACTGCAGCGGACGGTGGTAGAGGGCAGCCATGTGTGTCAGCGCCGCAGCCCGCTCTCGCTCCAACGGGGTGAGAAGCAGGTAGCGCAGCGTACTCTCCCACGCAAGCCATTGAGAGTTTGTCGGCAGAGATGTCGCTCCGGTGGCATGCAGTGGTGTGCGAGTCGGGCGTCGGATCGAATCACGTGTGTCCGGCGGTGCAGCCGGTGCTGGCGCTGTGGCTGTGGACGAAGGTCGTCGTAGAAGTAGCAGACGGTGGTGAAGCGAGAGCAGCAAGGCGCTAAGCATCCGCTCCTCCATCACTCCCTCATCCGCATCACCGTCTTCGTCGTTGTTCGCGTGCGGTTCAGCGATCGGGAAGAGAGCGGACGATTGCCGGAGGGCCGCTAACATGTCGGGTAACGTCACATCGGGCTTGAGTACCCATTGCGAGACCCACCTCTCGCACATCGCGTCGACGTCATGCTGCACAACGCGGGGCACCATACTCGTGGCCAGCTCCACGTGTCCAGCGAGCACGCTACCGCCACCACCACCCTGACCCGTGGAGGTGGGCGCCTGTAGCCAGTCGCTGCAGGACTGCAGGAGCAGGCGCGCGACCGCACCACAAGCGGCGCCACAGTGCGGTACGACTTTGGCAGCCTTGACGAGGAGGTGCGTCGCCACCACCTGTAACTCTTCGTACGCGTGCAGGAAGAGGAACACGGATGTTATCACGAACAAACACGCGAGGACACTGCAGTGTCGCGTCACAGCAGCAGCCGTCGCCGTGGTCATCGCGCTGCCCTCCTCCTCAAAGGTGATCAAGCACGATTGTAGGTAGGCGAACAGAGCGAGCGGCGTGCGTGCGGTGCGTGTGGCTGCGGCGCCGTTGTATCCGCGCACCCAAGAGCCCACAGGGTCCGTGGCAGGCTGCGGTTCTCTTCGACAGCGGTCACTGTACATCTCACCTACGAGCGGGATGAGATGTGCGCGCAGGGACGCCTCATCGGGGCACAGGACGTGGGCGAGGGCGAGGTCTGCCAGCGCTTGGCGGTGGGCCTCGGTGGGCTGGTTACCGCTCACCTCACCCAAGGCAGAGGCGGTGGTGTGAAGCGAGAGTGCGGCCCGTTGTGTGAGCAGCGCTGCTAAGCGATCGGCGTGCTCCGCGTTGGCGCAGCCGCCTTGGTACAAAATATGAATCGCACGCGTCAGAGCCTGTCGGGTCATCTCAGGCGAAGCAGACCCCAGACGTGTGGTGGAGACCCCGAGCACTGGCATACACCGGCCAGAAAGGGAGATATTTTGGAGGGGTCGGTCGACGTGCTCACGGAGGAACTGCTGCACGCGGTGATGATACAGCCACTGGGTCAGGCGTCGCCATAAAAGAGCGCGGTAGTCGTCGTGATCATCTGTGAAGCAGAGTGTGTGTGCGAACAGCGACGGGGCTCTCATACTGTTTGTCAGCGGGACTTCCGCGTTGGTTGTGGTAGCGGACCTGGTCAGGGCAGACGGTGGCGTTGTCTTGGCCTCCGCCGACGGGGCCCACAGGGACGCACACATAGCAGGGGATGCGCCAGAGGAAGTCCTCGTGATCGCTTTGGACGTGGTGCTTGTGCGTTCGCGAGCGGTCAAGCGCTGAAGGGCAGGCTCCGCGCGGTCCGCCGCGACGACGAGCGTGCCTTGCCGGAGGGCGTCCGGGTCTTTACGTGTGGTGAGTGGCGCAACGTCCTGGCCGTGTGGGCGTTCGACATGCGACGACGAAAGCAAAAGCGCGTGCGTCTCGACTCCCCCGGCGAACTGCACGACAGGCGACGCTTCCTCCCTTGTTTCGGTATGCGGCCGCAGCACAGCGGCACGACGGAGCAGATGAGAAGAGTCGTACGTGCACGGCGCTGTGCGCGTGTAGCAACGCAGTCCTTCACGAAAACACGCGTTGACGTTGGCGACACACACACCGAAGCGGTCACGCGCGAGTGCACGCCACATGGGCATCGACAAGTATACGCCGCGCAGTGCCGCCTTGCATGTTAGAGAGAGTTCCACGATGTCATCTAAACAGAGGTGCGGTGCGACGAGTGAAGGGAGAATAGCGCACCAGAAGAGCGGGCAGAACGCACACCGCCTTGCCACAGTCGCGGTCGTCGTCGTCGTCGTCGGCTCAGTTGCGTCAGTCGATTGCTCGCCATTGACACCGCGCGCCGCGCGGTGTCCTTCTGAAGATCTCTTCCGCACAGTGCACATCGTGACACGCGACTGAGCCTCGGTGAGGGCAGCGCGAGACGCATCACTGGTAAGGTACGGCAGAGTCTGTGGGGAGCCGCCCTCGTAGGCGACGGGGCTGCGAGGGGCGCGGAGAGGCACGGGCATCGCCTTTTGGATTGGCGTCAGCACGATCAGGGAATCCGACGAGGGCGTGCGACTGTGCCCTCGGTGCGGGGAGGCGTCGTCCGATGCGCAGGGTGGGTCGCTGGGTCGCGGTGTGGAGATGACACAGACTGTGTGCCCGCCAGGACGAGGGCTACGCAGCCGGTGATATACGATACGTCGGCTTGTCTGTGCAGGTAGCGCTGTTGGGGCAACGGCGGGTGTACACGAAGAAGTTCGTAGCCCACGCGCGCTTCGTGATCGTTCGGGACGGACAGGCCGAGATTTCACGACGTGCGTACACGGTGTCTCCATGTTATTGTTCCTTTTCTTCTTCCTTTTTCGCTGCAGCGTACGCGTTGGCTGATGTGTTGCACGTTGCCAAGAAAAGAAAAAAAAAACAAAAAGAACGGACGAGTGAAAAGGAACAAGGCGGGATTGATTTAAAAAAAAAAAATAGAAGAGAAGAAAAGCGGGTACAGTAAGAAGAAACAAGCGCACGTGAGAACGAAACGAAACGCAAAGAACAAAAGAAAGAAGCTGGTGTGTGTGTGTGTGTGTGTGACAGAGGGAGCGAAGACGTGCACAGGCTCGCACGCGCACACTCGCACCAACGTCCTTGTCTGAAGATTGAGAAAAAGGAGGAGTTGACAAACTCGTTTTCCCTCTTCTTCGCCTCTCCTCACCAAGAGTTGCTGCAGACACTGTTCTTGCTGCAACTGCACGTGGCGGCAGACCAGTCGCAGTAAAAGAAAAGAAGAGAGAGAAGTAGAGACCGAGATGAGGGTGATAGAAGACGTACATGGTGGGTGAAATGGGGCAAAGGCGAGCGGTGGCGAAAGCGCACAGGTACGCGGTGGCATACATCGCCGCCAGCGTGCACGACTATGCTCATGTGGCACAACGAGCCCAATAGTAACGCGGTGAAGGGTAGCACAAACGCAGCCACGTGTCTCTCGTCGCGAGGAGAAGGGGAAAAAAAAAGCGAGATGAGAGTGGGGCACGTCCGCGGACGGCGTTATAGGTTGATGCGTGTTCTCCCACGACTCGCCAGGTAACATCCTTTTGTAAGAGTTGAGTGTGTGACAGGGAGAGGTCCTTTCGGGGTGCGGGATTTATCAGGCTGCGCGATCGATAACAACGGAGGTGTACAGCACCTCAGAGAGACAAGGAAACGAGAGAGAGAGAGAAATGAGGCACGCACAATAAGAAAAAAAGGTATGAGGGCCCAAAGTGCAGAGAAAAAAAAAAAGAGGCGGAGCTGACAGAGATGAGAGCACTTGGAGAGAAGCACGAGATGAGCTATGCAGAACTAAAATAATATGTCATGATGAGCTTCCCCCAGTAACGCTTTTCCTGTCCATCCCTTTTTTGTGCGGCCTCACCAAAGCGACGATGAAAAGACAGTGGCTGATCTAGTCTAGTAGGCACAGTTGGACCCCTTTTTCCTTTTTTCTCTTCACTCGTTCCCGTCTCGCGCTGTCTCTACCCATCTAAGCCATCAAAAAGAAAAAAAGAAAAACGTGTCCGCTAAATCCCCACGCTTTGGTGAATTCTTTTTCTCTGCGACAAGCTCATCGCTTTCTTGCGGTCGATAATTCCGGCACCTACGCTCGCGTAGGCCCTTGTCGTGACTGCGGCCTTCTCGATGCGTCGCGGTTTTTGTATTCTTGTTCCAATCGTATTTTGTTTTCTTTTTCCGCTTTTGTGGAGAGAGACTCAAATTCTGATTGCAGACTGGTGGTCTTATGAACAACGCTAATGGGGAAAAAGAGTCAGATTAACGATGAACAAAAAAAAAAGACGCGCCTAGACGCAGACAACGACGCGACGTCAACGAACTCATCTCGAGCGAACAGGAGTGCACATGTCAGTAGTGGGTGTTGCAAGAGAACCGAGGAAACAACGTTCAATAAAAGAGCCACGTGGCCGTACGACTGCTGCTTGTGTACCGTGTGTTGTACACGTGCGCAGGGGGGGGTCTTCGCACGTCGCGTTAATCCCGCACTTTTTCTCTTCGAGACGTCAAAAAAAAAAAAAATATTTATATAGACGAGATAAAATCAGAAAGAAAAAAAACAACCAAAATAAACAAAACCGAAAGTGGTGAGATGAGAGGAGAAAAGAGTGGCGTAAAGAGAGAAAAGAAAGAGCAGACCAAGAAACAGGTGAGAGTACTATGCGCTGTCACAGTGACCGCGTACACGCTGCGACTTCTTTTTTTGTTGTTGTTGTTTGTTTGTTTGGTTTTGTTTGTTTGTCAGGTACAGTATTCTCTCACGTGCATTTCGTCGGTGCCGCTTCTCTTCGATCTCTCTCTCCCTCGGGGATATTTCGCTGCCGAAACTGCTATTTGAGGTTGTGTGGAATCTTTTTTTTTTTTCTGTTTGCTTTGAATCTTGTTTAATCTTTTTTTTTTCTTTCTTGATGGAGCCACACTCGCGAGCAGACGCAGAGCGATTCAGCTACGTATCTCTCTCCGATACCACGTTGTCTTTTGCCATTCAAACCGTCGTTGTGTCTATCCATCCACAAAGAGCGAAAAAGACACCGATGCAAAGTCGAAGGTGAGTCACGACACGTAGGCTGTCGTATTAACGGCGACCGCCAGCGCGGCTCTGGAGCTCCTCCTTTGACACCTCGGAGGTGTCGTTGGCCTGCACCGCGATGAAACCGTCCGTCACGCTGTTGAGGACGTCGCGGCTGGAGCTGTACAACATCTTCGCGCGAGGCTTCGCGGTGTCAGGGACCCACATGATGAGCAGAGGCTTGTCGCGGGTCACACTGCCATCTTGCCATTCGAAATCGAAGGCGGCGTACATGGGCTCGTTAGGGTCGAGCTTACCAACAAACTCCTCGTAGGTGGCCGTGCGCGCGCCAATCTCTTTCACGGAGATCTGCTTCCCGTCGGCGCCGATGCTCATGAGTACGTAGCGGGACTTCTTCATGCGCAGGTCGTTGACGGCGCCAGACACCTCGCTAGCGAGAGTAACGCCTGAGAGAGCCATGACGGAGACTGGGTCGGGATGGGAAAGGAGGTGAGCTTGAGACGCAACAGCAAGGAAGAGAAGGAAGGGCAGAGGAAAAAAAAAACGAAGGTGTTTTTTTTTTTTGTTCGCTAGTTGATTGTGTAGCTTGATTTGCTGGCTGAGAGAAACTTACAATTGAAGATGACCAGAGCATGCGTGTGTGGACGGGAAGAAAAAGAAAAAGAAAGAGGATTGAGAAGAGGGAGTGGAGGGAGTGGAGGGAGTGGAGGGAGTAGAGGCATGAGCGCGGGAGAGAAGGGGAAAAAAAGGACGGGTATCAAAGAGAAGGGCGGAGAAGCAGCCTGGCAGTGCGAGCCCAAAGAAAAAAAAAAAGAGAGATAGATAGGTTGGGCTTTGGGTGATGATCGAGTACATGCGCGTTTGCACATTCACTGAGACTTCCGGTTGGCCGTTCAAGAGTACGGTAATACCGCGAGGAGCGCCAGTATTATTCGTGGTCCATCTCGTGGTTCTCATTGTTTGTTGTTGTCGTTGTTCTTGCTGTTTGTCTCGTGACACCAATTTCCCTTCCGACGTGTCCTTTGCTCCATCACAGCCTCAGCAGACCGCGTGTGAAACTATCCTTTGACTCGAGCGGGAGTAAAGCCTGTGGAATGGGTACGCATTGCACTGGCGCACTCGGCCGTGGGGTCGCCATCGTTGATGTCGAGAAAGGCATCGCAGGTGGTGCAGGCTGTGGGTCCGGCCTGTCAGCGTGCTTTTGGTCATCAGACTTCAGCGTTACTGTGGTCGTCGTGCCCGTCCCGGAAAGGCTGTCCGCAAACCCGACATACGCCACACCGCGCAGCGTTACGTAGAGCACTGCGACCAGACCCACACGGCTGTGCCTCACGCGGCGTGGTCCCTGACGGTTGCTCTTGGCCTTGGAGGGACGCGGCGAGGAGGGGGTGCTCGTATCCCGCAAAGGCGGCGTGGGGGCCACGAGCACAGACGGCTGTCGCCACAACGAAGCGGAGCCGTCCGCAGGGACAGCTGTGGAAGTGAGGGTCACGGACGGAGCGGCACCGAGCACGACTGTGGGTGCGATTGTCGTGTCCATTCCTGTCGACTCACGCGTGCGTTTTCGTCCTGTGGACCGCGCCGCGGCCCGTCCGACCTCTGGCGCCTCCGTTTCCTCGCCTCCTTCGCCGTCCTCCAGTGCGCTCGCGTTGGTGTGGATGCCGAGTCGCTCCTGTGCGAGACGCGAGGCCGTGTCGAAGCCGAGTGGATCGAACGCGGCTTCCTCTCCGCGAGGGCGGTCAGGCAAGGCGACGTCACTCCAGAAGCGCAGCGCGCTCTCAACAGTCTGCCCTGGCGCGGCGACGGTCAGGTAGCGGTGAGCTGTGCGGGCTTCCTCGGCCGCCAGTCGGGCGAGCGCATCGCGACGGCGCACCAGCACAACCGCCACCACCTCCGCCGCACTACGAGCACCGTACTGCGCGGCGGAAGATGACGGCAGCCACTGCACGTGGACGTCATAAATCTGCTCGTATCGCGCAGCGATCGATGTCCAAGACGAAGACGACGACAATGGTGCCGTCACACCGCTCAATGCAGTATGTGCTGCCGTCAACCCAGGTGTGTTCATCTTGTCGTCGTGCTGCGCGGTGGTCGGTTCCGCCGCAGGCCAGAATCGGCGCACGTACTGCGTGAGCACCGCGCGTTGAAGAAGTCGCGTGAGCTGCGACAAGTATCTTTGCGGTGTCTCGAGCCACGTTCGGTGAAGCGCGGAGCCGTCTGTATCGCCGAAAGCCTCGCGCAGCGCCCGCAGTGGAGAGAACGCACTCGACGCGGCGGCAGTGAGCCGCAGTGCATCAGCCGCGTGTGTGACTCCGCGATGCGGCAAGAGCGTCGTCGTCGTCCCGTCGCTCCCCTTCTCGTGTTCGCGCTCTGAGCCATCATCGGCCGGGCTCCACGAGGACGAAGCGGCTTCACTCTTCGTCGTGAACTCCCGCTGCGCCTCCTCATGATCCGCTGCCGCACTCCGCAGCGTCTGCATCACCTCCACGAAACTATCCATTTCAGGATCATTCGATGCCTTCGTGGTCGACTCCAGGCGTGGGCTGCTCAAGAGATCCACGTAGCGACGTGCGCGGAACAGCGCAGCTGGTGTGAGCACCGAGGATAAAGAGAACGGCACAGTGCACGCATCACTATCGGATGTTTCCCCCGAAGCGGAAGACATTGGCGGATCGGCGCGTTCGCAACAATTCAGAATGTGCGTGTGCGCTCGCAGCCAAATTTGTTTTTATTTGTTGTGAGTTGTAGAGGAAGACAGATGGAGGAAGAGCGGTGAGGGCGTGGCGGATAAGCCGTCGTGCGATTAGAGAGACACACATACGAGGAAGGCAAAGGACACGCGCGCAGTAGGATCAGTGGAAGACACGACAGGCGCGGATCCTTGTGGCGCGCCGGCGTGAAACCGCACGCGATCCACAGTAGGTAGGCGCGCGGGAGTGTGAGAAACGTAAGGCGCACCGAGCATCCAAGAGGGAAGCGGGATTGTGCTTTGGTTCTTACAGCCTGCATTCGAGTCAATGGGTCTCAGAGTGTGACCTTTTATTGATTGGGTTGCTTTGTTCCTTTGTTTTTTTTTTTTTTTTGGTTCGTTCATTTATTGTTCATTGTATGTTTTCGTTGTGGGTGTGGGTGTGTCTATGTGGTGCCAGCATGACGCCAGCACAGCAGAGTCAATGTGCACACGGTGTACTCTAGTGCGCGGAATACCTAGTGGTCTCTTCGTGGAACAAAATAAGTTGAGAAGAGAGACGAAAACGAAAAAAAAAAGAAGGGCACCCAATGAGATCTAAAGAAATCAGTGTCACAAAAGAGATCAGGGACAGGACGCGCTCAGTGCTACCATTCGCACGCACGCCGTTTCCGTCCCCTTCACGTCGTCTATCTACGAGAGGAAAGACTCCCGGATGTACTAGCGCCTCAGCTGTCGCCCGACGTTTTCGACAAGCGTCTTGAAAAAAAAAAAAAAAACGAAAAAAAAAAACGTTGACGGAAGACAAATAGGGAAAGAGAACTTTTTGGGGACTTCTTGTTTTAGCTGTCCTCACCCAGTTTGCGCTTCTGACGTAGCGCAGACATGCGGTCGAGTCCGTACGTGAGGCTCTCTAGGTACAGCTCCCACTGCGCCGCATCGCGTGCATCGGGTAAATCGTGCCACAGGAGCTGTTTCATGCATTTCCGCAGCCGGCGCTCTTCACGACGGAGCGAGCGAACCGATTCTGACGTCGAGGGCGTCAGTGATGCGTCGGAGAGCTCAGCGGTGAACGCGGCGGCCGGAGCGTGTCGCGTGAGCGAGGCGTCCGATGCGGCGGCGGAGGTGGACGGAGTGCGTGTGGCATCGACATCGTTTGGACGCGGTGGAAGTGGCGGTGGAGCTGTGGGCGATGCGCACCGTGGCTTCGAGGACCCTGGTGCAGCATGTGACATCGCACCACCATCGGACTCTGCATCACAATGTGACCGGTCCGAGTGCGGAGGGGACGATCGCGTCGGCTGTCGTGAGGACTGGGCCGTTCGGAGAGGTGCTGTCCCTTGACGGTCGTCCCCGCTCGCACACACAGGCTCCCCTTGCGGCTCGCAGCGAGACGACGAAGGCCGCTGCGGCGAAACCATCCTTGGTGATGGACGGCGATGAAACTGCACAGGCACGAACCGCCCAAGAGGCGCCATCTCTTCCGCGCTGTAATCGCAATCGCGGTCGCGCTGTGTGGGAGTCAGCGGAGGACGACGCTGACGAGACGGACTTGCCGATGCCGAGCGTGAGGCGGCAGTCAACAGTGGATGCCCCTCTGGTCCACCAAACACGAGTCCACGGTTGTACCGGCAGTCGCCAAGGCGCTGAAGCTCCGGCGAACGCGATGAAGGGAACCGCACAGGCGCGTTCGTGTCATCGACAAAGACCTTGTTGTATTTGGCGCGGCACGTCCCACAGTAGGGGTTGAAGCGGCCGCACCCAAGCGGGTCTACTGGTACGGTCAGCGGTGCGCGTGACGGGGAGCGCCAGCGCGGTGGCGGGCACGACCACGGCTCATCGTCGAGTCGTGTGCGGTACGGAGAGAGATGACGTGCCGAAGTAGACGAGGAAGGCGAAATCGCGCCGTACGGGCCACTCGCGCGTCGTTCAGGATGTGCGTACGAGGGCTGTGGTGGAGAGCTGTCTCGCAAGGTGGGATGTGTCGACTCTGCACGCGGTAGAGCACCATCAACAGCCGCCGCACCGCTCGCTGGCACGAGAGATGACCGAGGTACTGCTTCGTCGTACGGATCGCGATGATGACCGCGCGATGCTGGGGGCTGCGGCAGCGCAGAGGGGCCCGGCGGGGTCATTTCATAAAGTCGGTACACACGGCCGTCCTCGCCGCCAATGTAGTACGTGCCTGATTCAGCCCGCGCTACCTCCACGGGTGCGGGGACAGGCGCGGACGTAGTCGCACGTGCGCTGCGTGCTGGATCAAGCCGTCGCCGGCTCTCATCATCGCGCGGCATACACTTCGACTCGTCCTCCGCATGGGCATCATTCGATTTTTCCGATGAGAGCAGTGTTGACGAGAATGGACGTTGCGACTGACGCTGCACTGGACTGCCGTGACCGCGCCGGTGCTGTGGTGCGGTAAGTTGGTGGGATGGCGATGAGGCTGGCGTCTTTTCAGACGCGTGATGCCGTGGTGAGGGAGGACGGAGCGAGGCCGAAGATGGTTTTGACGAGTACAGCGACGACCCAGACACAGCAGAGTTCTCGTCCAGTTGGCGCACCGCCTCGCGCTCCGCCGCCTTCTCGCTACGCGACGGGGCGTATGGATCAGTAGCGAATGCCTCTGTGCGGGAGTGAAGCCAGCCATCGCCGCTCCCCTCGCCTGAAGTGGCCTTCCCGTCAGAGCTCGAAGGGGCCGCAGAGAGCTCGCCATCTGCACGTGGTGTCGTGCGAGAACCTCCGCGTGGAATGACGTACTGCGGTGGAGCGGCCACCAGTGCCGCATCGTGGGCAGTTGCGCTAGCCTGTGTGGGGTAGCGCATACTCGCAGGCGCACCGCCGTGTGCACTGACGCCTCTGCGATTCGGATGGTCCACATCGTCTTGGGCAAGCAGACGGGGATCCGGTACTTCACCGATCAAGATAGGCGTACCGTCTGGTGCCAGCACAGTGAGACGAACGACAGGTGCTGAGGTGCGCGGGGACGCACGGGCATCGTCTGCGCGCACAGGGCGTGTCTGCGATTGGCCAGCTGGAGCGCGTTCGTCGGCTCGCTGAGCAGGACCACGCCGAAGTGGAAGGGGCGAGCTCTTGCGTGGTGGCAGCGCGTGTGCGGTCGTCGTCGACAACGTGCCAGTGGGATGCGCAGGAGGCGAGCGCTCCTCGCGTGGGACAGGGGCTTGTGTATGGGGACACACGGGGACTCCCTGTGCGAGGCGAAGATGGGGTTGCGAACGGTCGCTGTCTCCCTCAGAGGCCGTTGGGTCACGGTGAGCCGATGGGCGTGGCGAGCTGGTCGGGTTGACAGGCCGAGGCGCCGACGGTCTGTTCAGTAGGGGCAGCGCGGCCGGTGCGTCTTCATCGCCGACAAGTGCACCCTGTGAGCGCGGTTGTGCACGAGTGTCATCGCCACTACGACTGGGATGCGTCTGCTGGTCATCTCCGCCGTGCGCGTCCGGCCTTGGCGGTTGTGCGTGCGTTGGCCGCAGTTCTGGTGCGGGCTCGCAGTCGGGGGATGAGGCCACCGTGGTCTGATGCGGTCGCGGCGGCACGGGCAGCCCTGGTGGACTCCCGCTTGCGTCGACGGCGTCGTCACGCGTTGGGGTGCCGCTGCCCGCATGCGAGGGGCACAAGGGTGCCGGTGGTGAGACCGCCGTCGTGGCCGGTGCTGGTGCAGGAAGCGCCGACATGGGAGGTTTGCCGCCAGCAGACGAGGTCTGGGGCGGTCGAGGCGGGGGCGAAAGGACAATCGCTGGCGCCCGCATCGCCTCGCTCGTGTCTCCATCGGAGTTCGCATCATTCGGCGGCGTTCCAAGTCGAGGACGGCCGCCACTGGTGGGATCAAGGTGGCTCCCCCCGCGGACAGGCGAATGCCGCGCCTCAAGTGGCAAGCTCGGATCGCGGGGCGGCGCACGTCCGTCCAGAGCCTCCTCGCGTTCAGCGCCATCCAGACAAGGTGAGTGATTCATGCGGTGGTTCAACGCGATACCCGGCGTGGCGCGTGGCCCGGAAGACGGCTGAGGTTGTAGGGTTTGCGTACCCGCTGGTGTCTGTGTGACGAGAAGGGAAGTGGTTTCTTCTGCGAGCGGGGTGGACGACTGCAGAGGTGTGATGGGTCGCGGGGAGTGTCGGCGGTGTCCCGGTGGGAGGCGCCGTGGTGTACCCACGTTACCACTGTTGAGGATCGCCTTGTCCATCAGCGGCAGCATCATCGGCACGTCGCAGGCCTTTGCAGCGAACCGGTCAGGGCGTGGACTACGTGGTGGCGTGCGATGAGCGACGGCCTCAGCCCCGTTTTCCGGGCGCTGCGCGCCGTGTGAGGATACCTCTGACACCGCTGTCGCCTCCCCATCGTCGACTATCTCGTTTTCGCTACCAGCCTGTTGATCCGGATGCGCGTTCGTCGCCGAGGTATGGCTGGGGCTGGTGCGGAGGCCGTCAGGATTTGGTTCCTGGAAGGGCACAGGGGCGCCGCGCTGGGTCGCATCGAGGAACACATCGGCAGAGGTGGGCATGGGCTGTGACGGCTGCGACGCTGAGGAAAAGGCAGAGTGAGGAGACGGCTGCAGCCTCGCACAACTGCGCTCCGCACTCGACGGTTGGGCGCCATGGCTGGCTTGTGAGGACGAAATGTCCTGCCGCAGCGCAAAGACGGCTTCGCGTGGATTCGCGTTCTGCATCTCCGCCGCATCCGTCACGAGCGTTGGCTCGCTGCTTTCCCTACCACCGACGCCAGCGGGATTACCTTCGTCTGCTGTCCCGATGGGGGTGTTCATTTCTGCGGCACGCTCTTCCGCGGCTTCGACGGCCTTGACACGCTCCTCGAGCGCTGCAACCTTGTCCGTGTAGGGCGAGGTCTCCCACTGGGTGGGGCCCATGTCTTGGCTCGCGTCCATCGCGTGAGGCTCGCTTGGCGCCTCACTGCTGCTGCACGAGGGCACGTTGTACGGATGTCCAGGAATGCGTGTCGCTTCCGGTGTGGCGGCGGCTGCGCGTGTGCTTGTCCCAGTCGGCCCCACACGCACAAGATCCTTTTCGTCGTCTGCGTTAAATCGGCGCAGTCGATATCGATCACTGTCGCTGCTGTGGGAGCTGGTCTCCACTGTCACCGGTGGCCTCATCGGGCGATCGGACAGTGAGGAAGTGGGTGGATGGGGTGCGGCTGCTGGACACGGAGTCGGATAGCGTGCCAAGTACTTCGCGCGAGGCGGTAGTGCCTCGGTCGGCGGGGCTGTCTGTTCCGAGATGGGGACGGGGACCGCGGCTGTTGAGAGCCGTGTGCAGTCCTGCGGCTCCGCGTCCATACCTTTGACTGCACTATCCAGACGCGCGTTGGGGTGTGGTTCCAACGTTGTGATAGGCCCACCGTAGGGGTGCGCAGCCCCAGCTGGTCGGGCGGGCACAATGCCTGCTGGGTCAACCAGAGGATGATCCCATTGAGGAGACGGTGCGACTGTGGCTGTGGCTGTCCCCGCCGCCGGTCGCGCGTCGCTCTCTCGACGTTCCGGAGCGTCCGATGCGTCCGCGTCATCCTCCACAATAGGATCACGTGACCGGAGGTTGGAAGGTGAGGGGTCGCCGTGGGCCGTCCGACCATCGCGGGACACGCGAGCGGGGTGCGCCTCGACTGCGGTCGTCGTTGGTTCAACAGTGAAGCCGATGCCAGATGAGGCCGCTGACGTCGCGGCGAGCGGCAGAGACGAGGACGAGCCCACCGGTGTGTCGGGCCATAAGGGTATGGGCGTGTGCGAGAGAGACTGCGACAGCTCCTCTGCGGCATCGTGCTGTAGCCTATCGAGACGCGAAGTCGACAATGGGAAGTGGTCCGAATGGACAGAGAGCGACGCGCGTGCGGGACGCGGCGATACGCGCTGCTCTGAGGATAGCACCCCACACAACGGCGAGCGCGAGAAGTGAGGGCCGTTGTCGGGCAGACGTCCACTCTCCTGCATCAACGCACGAGGCGGCGTCACCATCAGTCCAGGCACACGCGTCGCCGTCGGGCTGCCGCGGTGGGCGGGCGATGCGCGCGCGGAGGAAAAGGTCCGCAGCGGCGACACGTGCAGGGGGAGAGGCCGAGGCGTGTGGGGCTCGGAAGCGGCATGCGCTCCGGGATCGGCTAGCGGCGCGGCGAGTGCCGATCGAACGCGCCGACGCATGGCGGGTGAGAGCAGCTGGAGAAGACGAGCCATCTGTTCAGCATCATCGGTGTCTGTATCGTGGAGGCTTGGGCATGTCGGCGCTGTCGCAGTGGGACCTTCTGGTCGATGCGTCGCCTGTAAGAGAGGCTGTCGTGACGGCGGCAACTGCTGCGCATCTTCGCTCAGCGCGTCCTGTGAGGAGACGGATGCAGACAACACTGAAGTCAGCGCGGAGTCCTCCGATGCCTTGGAGGATGCGCGGCGGCCCTCCGCTGTGGGGACCGCTGTCGGCTCTGTGGTGGGAGCAGCAGGCCGATGGTCACGCTGACGCCTACGCCGGCAAGGCGGCACATGGCGAGAAATGGTAGGACTACCCTCGTGGCGACCGTCATTGTGGTCATCAACTTCAATGAGCATGTTGGGCGTGTCTGGTCTCAGCTGTGCGGGAGAGGTGGCCGCCCTCCCAGATACAAGCGCAGGCAGGGTCTCGTCAACAGGTGATTGCAGCGGCGCGAAGGTGGGGCCGTGTGACCGCGCCAGCAGTGGTGATGTCCACTGATCCCCATCCGTGTCTTCGAAAGGTTCGTGCGGTGCCTCGGCACCGTCGTCGTCGTCATCGCGGTCCGCGCGTGCCGCAGTGGACTGGGGTCTCTTGCCAGCGAGGCCGTAAGGAGCGTGAGCCGTGTCGCGGCGGGCACAGTAGCCAGTCAATGGGGAAATACCCTGGTCGTCGTCCTCCCTACTGGGTGTGCTGGACGCCTCGGCCGTCTCTCTCGCGCGGGTACTGCCGTGGGGGCTGCTGTCAGTAGTGCGTGGGTCCGCGAGATCCTCGTCGCGCTCCGGTCTGCGGCTTTGCTGTGGGCGCCGTCGAGGACGGCGCGCACCTGTAGGGTTCAGCATGACCTGTGTCGCCTCGCCCTCCACGATAAGGCTCTCCGAGTCGGTCGTCTCTGTCGCGCTCAGTTCCGCGAAGGTACCTTGATTGTGCGCAATGGTGACAACGCCCGCATCAGCGCTGTCTGCACCAGGGATTGCGTCGCCACCTTGTGCCTGCTCCGCATCCGCCGGCTTCTCCGTGCCACCGCGTCGGCGACCCCCACGTGCACGGCGTCGAGGGCGATGCTGTCGCGGCGGCTCATCTGTGGCTGTCGTGGACGGCTGCGAGCCCGCGCCGTGGGCAGGTGCGCCGCCAGCGCGCTCTTCACACGCATGGCCATCCTCACCGGCCTCTAGATCGCATCCACCGGACGGTGAAGACACATTTGACGCACTTGGCCGACTTGACGACGGAGGAGAGACCTTCGCCTGTACGGCCGTTTCCCCAAGAGTAGGCGATGACGGGTTCGCAGGAGGGGTGGGCGACCCGGTGCTTCGTGGAGATGCGGAGGCGCCGTGCTCGACGTCATCACGCTTCTGCGAGTGCGGTGCCTGGAACGTCTCCAGCGGTTGGGATGACGCAGGGCTACACCGAGTACCGGCGAGCGGGTGCGTGGGGTCAGGGGTAATGGCAAGGGACGGTGACACAAGCGAGGGCACCTCTGCTGCAGTCCGTGGTGGTGAGTCGAGCGCCTCCGGTTCGCCGCTCTGCGAAGGCTGCGGTGCGCGGTTGTCGTCACCGTTGGTCCCCGATCCGCTTTGTGGGCGATGTGCGCGGCGACGGCGGTGTGGGACGGCGGAGTTGTTTCCTTGAGGTGCGGGGTGTGCCGGAGGGGCGTCCATGCCTTTCTCGTCATCACCAACGTCTTCGTCAGTGAATGCATCAGCGCTCGTGCCGCTGTCGCCGGTGGCCTCGCCTTGGTCGCCATCCTCATCAGCCTCTTCGCCGCATAACTCATCTCCGTCGCGATCGCCGTTGGCGGTGTAGGCGCTGTCTGCGGGGTAGTTGCTTCCGTCCGCGTCGTACGATCCTGAAAGGTCGCTCGCCGCTTCCGTGTCCATCTCCGCAGCGTCCCACGCGTCTGACGCGGAAAGCGCAGGGGATGGCGGGGTCTCAAGGTGTCGATCGGCGCGTGCTTCCGAGACCACGGGAACCGGTTCAAGGGGGGTGTGGTTCTTCCTCCGCTTCCGGCTTTTCGTCTTGTGCTGATCAGCGTTCTCGACAGGATCCACAAGCGGCGCCACCACGGTCGGCTGCGCATCCGCCTGGTGTGGGCGCCTCTGGCCGTGAGCTCTCGGGCTCGTCTCACGCCTCGCGTCCGTCTTCTTTGCCGATGGGATAGTCGGTTTGTGTGCGTCGTCCTCGGTGTTTCTCTGCAACTTCAAAGCTACACGCCACTCGACCTCCACGCGCGAAACCTCCACGTCTCGCGATGGCGAGTGCGGATCTGCAGGGTACACTGGCACGCCCACGTACCGCTGTGCGCGTGAACGTATCATGAGTCCATCGGCATGCGATGAGGACGGAGGCGTGTGTGCGCTCTGCGTACGACGGGCTGGTGGTGGCGCGGGATCGGTGCTGGCGGTCGAGGCCGAGGACGAGCGGCGCGTCGGTCGCAGCGTCGGGCTGCGCGCTCGCTCTGGGGAGACCTGTAGAGGTCCTGACGCTGGCCGCGTTCCGCTCTGGGCTTGAGGGCACGCATCCTTGCCGGCACTTGACACAGGCGGGTCTCGCACGGGAGACGACGTGGCGTGGTGTGTGCCACTGCAGAGGTCGTTCTCCTCCTCTTCTAAGACGCTTGGGTGCGAGACAGAAGAAGCCGCGATGGGCGATGGTGCAGCGCCGTGTGGAGTTGAGCTGTTCCTCGTTAGTGCTGGGGTCGTCTCGTGATCCGGACTCGAGGAGGAGCCACCACTGCCACTACCGCTACGGCTGGTGTCTTGAAGCTCCAAGCGCCGCTGCGCAGCGTGAGATCGAGGCGATTGGGGAGCCGGCGAGGTGGGGACAGGGTTTGCTGAAGGGTATCGTCGCAAGGGCGGAGAGGCGGGCACGTGGCCGCTGCTGCACGGCGACGGCTGATGCTGCGAAAACCCGGCACCAACCACGCTGCCATCCTTCTCCTCATCGAGCGGAGCGGTACGCTCAACGAACATCGCCGCGTACCAGCGATGTAAGCACTCGCGCAGCTGCGCGGTCTCTTTCTGGAAAAGAAGATCGTTCAGCTGCCGCTCTCGCTCGCGGTTCTGTTGCGGAGTCGGAGCAAAGCTCACGTGACCCTTCGCCTCCGGTGCTGGTGGCGCGGACACAGAAGTAGCAGTGCCGGAAGGTGTGCGTGCGGTGTTCTGGGCGTCCACATGATCGTCCGCGATGTGCGCCTTCGTCGGTGACGCTGCACGTCCGGGTAGCGGTGCGCGACGCGGCGGTGATGGTGGGCATCGTGCATCCACTCCGTCAGATGCTGTCGCAGAGCCTTGTGGCGACACCCACCGGAGCGGCACACCGTCGTCGTAGCGGTCAACGTGTGTGAGAGCACGTTGGGAGCGTGGCGTGTGCGGCGATGATGTCTGCGGGGTCGCTGGCTGCGTCACGTGGTGCGCGTCATCATGTCGCCGCTTGGGCGGCGTGGGAGTGGGGGTCGTGTGAACAATGATGGTGCTGCCGCCGGGCGTTTGTGTGCCGCGTCGGCTAGGGCTCGCGCGCGTCGCCTCTTCAAGCAGGCGGCGTTGGTGCGAAGCGGTCAGACAGTGCTGCTGCCAGACCTCACGGCGATCGGCACGGGTCTCGGATATCTGCACTGGTGCATCACACACACGACACACGTACTCGCCGGTGGCAAAACTCGACGGGGAGAGGGGCGGCGATGAGCCCACGCTGCTCGCGAGCGGTGCCTCACTGGCCCTGCTCGATGCAGACGGTGTACGCAGCGAGACATCAGGTGGACGCACAGGTAAGGCGACCGCGTCCACGTCCAGCATCGGCGCACACGTGGGGTGTGGTGACGGCGGTGGCCGCTCACCGGAGGCCAGCGGATGCGAGAAGGTCTCCTCGTCCGCTTTCGGCGCGACCGGCGGAGAGAGGCTCAGGCTCATCGGCTTGTCTAGCGAAGAGAAGTCGAAAAAAAAAAGAGAAGTGCGAAAAAAAAAACAGTAAAATAGGGCAGAAGAGAACGTTCGCCCTTGTGCTGTCTATGGAAATCTTGTCAAAATCGCAGAAGGACGATTCGAGGGAAAGGAGAAGTAACACGTCTATATATGTGTGTGTATATGCGTGAAGGCAGTGTAACAGCAGTGATGTCCACGGAAATAAAAATAAAAGCAAAAGAGGCTTTTTTTTTTTTAAGTTCGAGCTGTCCAATTCGCGGATCGTTGCACGAGAAAGGTAACGCTGTACCTCCTGCTAAGAATGTCTATCCAGGACGGTAAGCGCGTGTGTGTGTGTGTGTGCGAGAGTCAGCTCGATTCTTCTTCCCCTGTGTAGTGTGTATTTTCCCTACTGTCCGGTCACGCGCCAAAAAATAAAAATAAAAAAAAAATGAAATGCACAAAGTTGTTGAAGGGAGAGATGATGGAATGAGTAAAGGAAGAACCTCGCGTGGAGGAGTGTGTGGGCGGGCGTTTACGTGCGCCGCGTCAACGAGACCACATGGATTCACGTGAAGTATGTTCACTTTGGCGCGTTGAACGGCGGATGTGCACCGTAAACGAGTGAGTCGTACGATGATGACGACTTGTGATATGAAATGTCTGTTGTCCGACGACGTCGATTGCGGTGTGGAGGGAAGGTCACAAGAAAAGAAAAATTGTGTGTGCGTGTAGATTACACCACGAGAAAAGAAAAAGATCCGAAGAATGAGCACCAACGTGTGAGAGGATGAGGGCTATCTCTCCCACACTAATGCGTGCGTTCAGGAACATTTAAAAAAAAAAAAATCAAAGTGATTCAAGATGGAGAAAATACGATCAATCACAAAAAGAACAACACAGAAGAACAGAAGAACAAAAAAAAAACCGAAAAAAGCACAAAGTGCGAGAGGAAAGATCTCTCTCTCGCACTCATGTGTGCGTCAGCCGAAGCTATGAAAAGAACAGTGAGAGAGGTTGATATGTTCAGGAGAAATGATGAAGCAAAGACAATCTAAAAAAAAAAAAGTGATGATAGAATCATGAACAAAGGAGTGAGGCGACGTAGAAGAGAAGGTCACGTCTGCACATGAAAAAAAAAAGAAACACATACGAAACAGATCGGCACATAGCTTCTCTCTGTTTGAGATGGTCGCCGTCACTGTTTGTTTCCAGGAAGCCGTGCGATGGGCTGTTTGTCGGGAGCCACACCGATGCACTGATTCGCACAGTTGCTGTGTGGTGGGAGCGAGTCTTTTGGCATGCGTGTGGGCACCTGTTCCTTCGCGCAGGCGCTGCTGTCGACGGCCTGCTCTTCGTCGGACAAGGGTAAGTTCCACGGTCGCTGCCGTTTCCGACGGCGGCGCACAGGCAATCTTTTGGGCACCGGTGATCGCGGTGATGGTGGTGTGTGGGGTGATCGTGACGCAGATGAAGATGCCGCCGTACTGGCGCACTTCTTCGGCGTCATCCGCATCGCGACTTGAGGCGCAGAAACATCCTCGCTGTCCTCTGACGTCCTCCTCTGTGTTCGACGTGCCTGTTTGACCTGCGCTGAGACGGAAGAGAGATACTCCAACAAGGGGGTTCGACAGTCGCTGTGACTCATGAACGCCGCGCAGTTAAGAGCAATAAAGAGCAGCGTCCTGATGCGACAATCTCGTGTGTCTGCAAAGATGTGTGCGTGCGTAGTAGTGTGCGTGTGTGTGTGTGTGTGTGTGTTTGTGTGTGTTTGTGTGTGTGTGTCAATGTGTACGGAAGGGGTGCGCATTTGTGTGGGAGGGGGGTGGGAACAGGGAAGAGAAGAGCGAAAAAAAAAAAAGGAGTGTGTGCCGATCATCGCTACTTCACAGACGCTGACGCTAGCTCACTCTCATCGTGTTCAAGCACCATCCGCTTGAGCACAGAACACGGATAACAACGCACGTCGGTGTCGCCTCTGCAAGTTCTGCGCCCGCTGTTGTTGTTGTTTTTGTGCGTGTCGTCAGCCAGAGAGCAGACGTTGTGATGAGCACAAGTATACATTCGTCTGTGTGTAATTGTGTGCATATCGAGAATGCAATGCACTAACGAGCAACACTGTCCGGTTCGACGCAGCAACTTGTTTAAAAAAAAAAAAAAACATTAGAGTGAAACCACCTGACAAGACACAAGAGCAAAAAAAAAAAGGCTGCTCGCCTCCATGTTATCATCGCCAAGACCACTTTTTTTTTTCCGTTTTAAAACCCACAAGAAGTGCGAGAGGGGAGAAGCCACACACACACACACACACACGCAGACACACAAACAAATAACGCGATGACACACAGTGGAAATGAACGCTACTTATTGTTCTTGCTCCGACGCATCGCGTTGCGTAGTGCGGCCTTGGCGCGTTGTGTGCCGGTCCGACCTGCCTTGTCCGCAGACGCAGGACATGTGTGTGCGCTCTTTCTTTGCTTTCCCTTCAGCTTCTGGGCCAGCTTCTCCTGTTCCTCTTCCGCGAGAAGCTCTCGGGCGAGCTGGTTGTGCTCAAGAAAACGGTCGCCGCGGTGCGCGTACTTGATGATGCTAACATGATGCACACGGTACCCGCGTGCCATGACCTCCGCAAGCACACGCGCAATGTTACGCGTGTCACAGATACCGCTGTGTCGTTGACCTTCAAAGCTCATGCCCATGCGCTTCAACATGTGCGTCAGCTTCACCTGCTTCCCCTTGAACAACTCACCGTAGGCGTGTCGGACGTTGATGTAGCGGTAGAAGACGGGCGGGAACTCGATCCCATCACGCAGCACGCTGCACTCGTGCATGAACCGGCGCATATCCCACGGTCCATCGGTGGCGAAGCAGATCATCTTCTCCTCGCGGATATTCGACTTGGTGATCTCGCTGCTATCATCAAAAACGAATCGCCTCTGTTCTGAGCGCAAATTCGTCGACAAGGCGGACGTGTCCGGTGAGGGGTCATGAGCCTCACGCCACGCACGACACAGAGGGTACACGACCGTCTCAAGCCACGATTGGAAGTGCTGCACAACAACCGGTAGTGGGTCGGCGGCGTCCACTGTTGCCTGCGTGATGCCGGTGAGCTCGGTGCAGAAGTGTGTGAGCTTGGGATGCTTCACGGGGCGAACATACTCGTGAAACTCTGCCACCACCCGCAGCGTCGCCGTGTCGAGCACAACTACGGGAAATTCGATGATCTCGTGTGGGAAGTGCACGCTACCGCTCTCACAGGTCGCCTCAAAGTCACAGACGAGGATGTGCGAGAAGGGCTGTGCCTGAAGTTTTTTGAAAGGGGCCTTGGTGGGGATAGCGATGGGCTCACCAACAGGCGCCACGACCGCACGCCCTAAACCATCGGTCGAGGACACGTTGTTGGTCTTATCGGCCGCGCTATGCGCGTGGCCACCACGCTGGGCTTTGCTCTCGGCGCTGGTATCGTGGCTTCCCTTGCTGCGATCCTGCGGCTGATGGCAGGCACGCGTGGCTTTGCGCACAACCGAGCGGTAGCTGTCGCGGTCGCCCACACTACTTCCACCCTGTGCACCGCTGTTCGACTGCATGAGGATATCAAAACGACTCCCGGTCGTGGGAATGCCAGAAGATTCTGACGAGGACGTCGATGAAGCCGACGCGGCGGAAGAGACGGAAGCAGAGCGACAGGCCGGTGAGGCAGACTGCGATCCTATCGGCTCACACTCGTCTTCTTCTTCTCCACATGAACCTTCGTCCGCGCCGACGACGGGACACGCCGCTGCCGCTGGTACCACTGAGGAAGCGCCACCTACGGCTGCACCTGCCGCGTCAAGTGAGGTCTTGTCGACCGCCTTAGAAGCCTCGTTCTCGTTTTCGGGCGATCGCGACGGCGACGGCGTGCCCAGCTCAGTGACCGCGGTCTGCGAGGCAGATGGCTGGTGCGTGGCGTTCTCGTGCCAGCGACGCCAGTAGCCCCGCTGTGTGAGAAGGGCGCCGCCGGTCGATAAGGGCTCTGCTGCCGCCTTCGCGGTGGCCGACGAGGCCGGTGAATCTGGAAGCGTCTTCTCGCCCTTTGCTTCCATCAAACGGGATGTTCACGCGATTATCTAAGGAATTGGTTTTCTCTGCACAAAGCAGGAAGGTATTACACAGCTGTGTGTGTGTGTGTGTGTGTGTGTGTGTGTGTGTGTGCTTCCACTGATGTTTGTCAATGCACGTAAGCGTGGAGCAGGCGCACCTGCTGTGTCACAAAAATAGTTTCGATGCATAAAAGGAGACGAATGCGAAGTGTGAGAGCAGAGCGTGAAGTGCTTGTGAGGGAAAAAGAAAAAGATTTGCAATAAAAGAAATAGCAGCCCAGGCCAACGCTCAGCGACCAATAATCTAACGTACAGGGAAGACAGCCGTGAGGTGAGTTGGAAAAAAAAAAATGACATGTGCGCAGCAGCAGCGTGTGGCACCTGCGTGTGTACAGCACAATTGACTCTTTTCTGTAAGCCCGTGTCTTTTCCCCGAGAGAAAAGAGCACCTTCAAGTTGGCGAAAGAGAAGAGACCAAGTGAGCGCGAAATTGATGTGGCCGGCGCCATCGAGTTGGCATGGATGATTCGCTTTTCGTGTGTGTGTGTGTGTGTGTGTATTTCTGCGTGAAAAGACCAACGCATAAAGAGGTCTCAACTAGATTGTACAATGATGTTGTGCTTTCTTTTGTCTCGCTTCGCCATTCATTCTCCTTCCTCAGCAAAGCCCAGGCACTACAAAACGAAAACAACGAGGAAGGGCCACGCTCAACAAATGAGGGAAGCCGAAAAAGCGAGACACTCGCAACAGCAAAACGGAAAACAAAAGGAGCGCGTGAAGAGCGCGGCGAAAGGGAAAAAAAATGTTCCTCCTGTGCGAGGACGACCTCTGAGAAGAGCTTGAGCTCGCACAAACAGGCGATGGGAGAAGTAGAATACGACGGCGCACAATGAGACACACAGACTCGTGTCTGTTCGCCCTTTCCCTTTCTCTCTCTCTCCACACATCACACGCATCTCTCAGGCGGCTCCTTTTTCTCTTCTTCGACGCATTACTTCTTTGAATCAGCGTGCGCGTCAGGCACTCGACTACGCGTAGAACGATCCATCGACCGAGTACGGCATGTCACGCGCACTCGTCACCCACGTGCCACTGTTGTTAAATGCGAGCGCACCACGTTGAGGCGTTTGGCGCTGTTGTTGTTGTTGTTG